>VXBI01005958.1:437216-463475 GCA_013397375.1 Toxostoma redivivum | reverse complement strand
ACACTAAAATTAAATATATATAAAAATATATTTATATATTTTATATATATAGATATAAAAATTACATTTAAAACCACACACTGCTAAACAATTCCTGCAGAAGGAGTTTTGTGGCACAGTGCTTGATAATTTCCCAAATATGTGGAAAATACTGCATTTTTTCAATTAATACATCCAAAGTTGTGTTCAATTTAAGAAAAAAAAAGTAATTTTATTTTTAATGAAGAGAACCATTTATATAAAATACTACATGGCCTTTTTTTTAGTATGGGAATATATATTAAGTGATGTGTTTAATATATAATTTTTTTATGCAGACCAAGAACAAAGGTGTCTCCTTTGCAATGAGCCCTGAAATGCTATATCTATATCAAAGGAAAATTTGAATCACTGTTTGCATTTACTGTGCAGGTTGTATTCTGAGAACGGCTTCAAGATGTTTTCAGCAGTCTAGCTTTGGTCTTTAAAATCTGGATGAAGCTGACTACATATATGATACTTCACAGGACAAGAACAGCTTTAAGCCTTACTTAAATGATTTGATAAAATAGATTCAGTCAATTAGCAACAAATCACTTAAACTCATAGTTTTTGACTGCAATAAGTTCTACACCATTAAATACTCCCAAAACTCCTCTAATGACATTGGTTTGTCAAGGTCAATGTCACATAACAACCTTTTCTTAGCCTTGCTTGTTAAGTCTCTTTTCTTCGGCTTTTGACTAAACTATGAGAAGTTAATTTTGCTGCAGAAGAACATCCAGCTCTTTGATTGTCCATCAAAGGGATAATCATTGCTTGTTTTGTTCATATCCAACAACATTTCATGCATTAAACACAGAGTACAATTTCTTTTTCTATGGTTATTCATTGATATGGACAGAGGGTCATTTCCTAGACTTCATTTCTTCATTGCTGAATGTGACTTTTCATTTACTTTCAGCTTAAATGCTATTTTTTTACAAAACAAACTTTTCCCAGTATCTAAAATACACATTCCTCACATTTGAAGCTCAAATGTTCTGCTAAGATCAAAACACCTCAAGCTAAATCTGATAAGGCATTTCTTTTGAAATTATGTACTTTAAGACTTGCTATTAGTGCAGAAAGTAAAGAAAAGGAAAACTTCAACTTTTTCTTTTCCTTTAGGTGGGGAGAAGAGGCATTCCTTTTTTGGGCTATTACCTATACAAAAAGAAACCATATTGCTCCAGAAGACAGTTTGCTGACCTAACAAATAATATAAATTTCTTTTTATTATTGGAAGCTGTTGTAGGAACTGACTGATTTTTTTCCAAATACAACCTGAAAATAGAAATTAGTGTTTTATAGGAAAATATTTTGAATTTGAATTGCAAAGGTAACTGGTGAGCTTAAATAATGGCAAAGTCTTTGCGAACCAGGCATATGTAGTGCTAACATTTGAAAAATTAGTGACTAGTTTGAGATTTCTATGGAGTATCTGGCCCCTGTCACTAGAAGTCAATGCTGGTTGTTTTGGATTTTTTTTCCTCATTAGCAGCAATATTAATACTACAGAATATTGTAACTGTGGATGTTAATAGACATGTAATAAATACTTCAGTATTAACTCTCTCAATTGCAATCAAAGTTTTATAGTGTTATTTACTGTAAAGCCCATTTTTAAAATGGGTAGATGCATAAGAGAATTTGGGACATAAGTGAATGTGGGTTATAGAATAGGTTCTATCTATGTATATCTGTGTGTTACATGCTACTTTACTTGTTACTGCCTTGAGAGGGAAGAATTTATACATTACCATTATTTTAATATATTTTCTTTATTGCCAAGAAGTTTTTATAGATTCTTCCATCTCATAATTTTTTGTCCCATTTGGTATAGTTTGTGACCAGGAAAAGGGCATGATGTATTGGTTTTGTGATCCGAATTGTAAGTGGATATGAGAAAAAACTAACAGGTTTTATGAAACCATTTTTTTTCAGATAACTAATAAATACAGCTCTACCAACAGCAGCCTTTTAGTCCTCTGCTTAATTGCTCACTTTGGAGGAAAAACTCAACTGTTTTGTCATGGTCAGCACACTACTTTCAAGTAACAGAGTTCAGTTTGGGGACTCCTGACATTCTGTATATCAAGAGTCCCTTGCTGTCTCCAGGTTTCCACATGAGTATCCATATATTTTTGCTTCTATTTGCCATCTATTCATTGCTTCTATTTGCACATGTTTTCTTCTATTGCCATCAAGTTTGTCCAATTACCTATTTCTTATTTTACCTTTATTATTAAGAGTTTTAATTGCCCGCGGTTTAAAAGTCAGCTTGAAGATCCGTATTTCTGTGGTGTTATTTTAGTACCTGCCTTTCTACTTACCACTGGAGTAATTTCAAGTTTTTGGAGTGTGTTCCTTACTCACTTTGTCACACTGTTTCTGTTGCAGTCTTGGAACCTATTACACTTAGAATTGAACCACCAAGGTCACCCATAGGTAATAGTATTTCCTTGGCAAGCTGTTGTGTTTGCTTTATTTACATCACAGCAAGCATCACTGAAGTTAGTCACCTTATGCCTCAGGATTGTTTCATTTAACCTCATTTTTCTTCTAGGTAATTATCTTGCTTGGCATTCAAAACAGTTGGGTGTACTGCTCTCTTCACAGCTGGAATGTCTCCTTTTTTAAAACAAGAAATTATGCTGGCAGCTCTGAACCACCTTTCCCATAATTATGCTTGTTAGCACTTGTTCCAGTTTTTATTTGAAACGCACAAACTGTGCTTCAAAAATTACTAAAAATTCCTCTTTCTTGCTTAGATTGTTGTAAACACATGGAGAGTATTGCCTGACTTGCCTACTTCTCAGTTGCAGGTGTGAGGTTTCTGTGCTTGTGTGTTCAGCTGGTATCAGATGCTAATTGCTGTGCAATTTAACCAACTTACTGCCCACGTTTTCTCTTCCAGCTCCAAAGGAGACTCCACGAGTTCCTTCTAAACCTAAAACTTCACCCAAACCTCACATCCCACAAGCCAAAGATGGTAAACTGCTTTGTGATTGTTTCTAGTACAGTTGATTTTGGATTGAAATGTATTTATGAGCAGCTGTTTAGTTATCAGAGCCAGTTAAAACAGAATGGGGTTCTGTTCTGTTCTATGCTGTTCAGTGATTTAATTGCAGTTTTCATGACTAGTAACATTTGCTAGGTATTGTTTCACTGAGCAAAAGAATAAACCTCTGCTATTTCAGGGCAACAGGATGAGAATAGTGCTGTTACACTCAGATTAACCTTGCTAACTAAAGCAGATACCAAGGAATTCAAGTGTGTTTACTGAGGCTACTTGGGGGGTATAATTGTTTCCAATATTGCTTGCATTGTTAGAATAAATCTGTTTCCCTTCTAAGCCACAATTAATTAATTTAATGTCATTATTATTTTCTGCATGAGGGAGTAAATTGCCCAGTTATACATGCATACTTAGTATTTGCTCATAAATATTTATTGGCATTAATGATGCTTTATACTGTAATCCAAAATACTGGATTTTTATGTCATTAAATGTGAGAGCAGTTGTATTCAGTAGTAGGCAGAAAAAGTTGCTTTCTGTCCCATGTTCTCCAGTAATATCAAGGCAAAATTGCAAGGGTCCCAAATATCAACATATGTTATCCTTTGGTAAATGTGAAAAATTTAAGAATAAACTCTATATTGAAGACCCTTAAATTGTAGACATAGACCAATATTTTTGAAATCTGATGTTATCCATTAGATGTGATTTCCTCATGTAGCAAACAGTCAAAATCCTTGTTTTCTCATAATTTTTTAACCATGGCATCTGATTATAAAACAGTTTCCAAATTGCATTTTAAGATGCAACTTCTTATGCACTCAGTTTTTTACCTTTGTGGCCAATTTTCATTGTTATGGTAGTCTGGCCTTCTCAGAAATGGGTTATGGTTTTGTCACACAAATGTTATGAACAAACAAGCAAACAAACCCACAAAACCCCCAAAAACTTGCTGTTTCTTCAAGAATCTGTAATATACAGAACATTTTCTACAGCATCATCCTCTTATCTTGTAATTGTCTTAAAAGATCCAAAGACATTTCTTCTTTTTTAATTGTAATCCATACAGAAGAATTGACGCAGAATTGACACATCAATTTCACATCCTTGTGGCTCCAAACCATACAGTTTTATTTTAGATCCATTCCAATCTACAGCTGAATTATATGACTGTGCAATACAATACTCCATATAATGCTCTTTAATAATAATTTTTAAAATGCTGTCTGATTCCAGTTGTGTTTATAGAGTGCATTTGAAACACATCACCAAGGGAAGAGATTCATATCCCTAAAAAGCCATTTTCTGAATAACAGAATGATAATATTTGGATATTTCATTGAAGTCTATGGGAGAACAAAGCTCACACTATGTTGAAGATAATACTGCTTTCCCAGATACTTTTTTTTAATGCAACTGTTTCCATATGAGGCAGTATGCAAAGTATGTGATTCAAAAAGTAGTGCTAATTGTAAATTTTCAACTTTCAAAACACCTTTTCTGTTTTGTTTCTGATACAGTCCTGGAATCTATAACACTTAGACCTGATCGACTAAAACCAACAATAGGTAACAGTTTTACCTACAGGGTAAATCACCTGGGCACCATCACATTTATTAGCTTTTTTCTCACTGAGCATCACAAGCACTTCTTCATTGCACTCCACTCTCATAATTTTTTTGCCATTAAAGTTCATCCTGTAAGGGAGAGTTTGGTAATTTTTCACTAACAATTCATAATCATATTTTTCTGTTTTTTCTCACACAAATGTGTTCTGCAAAGTGGATGGAAGCACCACAACCTACCCTTGACTGCTTGTCTCTATATTCCATTTCTATCATGTGCTGCTTCACCTTTTATACTGGCCTTGTTTTATATTGTCCTGTTACAAAAGTTTTCCATCAGTACTGGGGTTTGTTATGCACCACACGTTCATATTTCTCCATTACTCAAGTTTTTGTGATTCCAAAGGGTCCCAAAGATATGTGTTCTTCTTTAATGTTATGCTTTCTGTCCGTATCAGTCCTCAAAAATTTCTAATAGTTGCTGTAGTTACTGCCTTCCTTTTTTTTTTTCTTTTTTTTTTTTTTTCAGTTCCTAGACAACCACAGCATGTTCCTTCCAAACCTAGACCATCACTAAGCCCAGAGGTGCCACGAACAAGACCTGGTAAATTCATTGTTTCTTTACCATTTCATAATGAAACATGTGTCTTATGGATTCTACTCAGATTTATATGTATTACTTGGGCATATATTTTGGAACTTTCCTTGAGTGATAAAATCCAGTGATATGTAGAATTTATAAGCACCCTGCTAAGTTGAAAATGTCTTCAGTTCTTTATTACATTGTAAGTCACTGCATCAATGGGTGTTTTCTGTACAATTCTCAGTGAAAATAAGTCTTTTCTATGTGAACTTGCTTGTGTTCTGGCAAAGTGAAGGTGAAAACGATGGGTGCCATTGCAAAGGGGAAGAATTCTGCAATGTATTTCTCAAATTGTGTGCTTGTTTCTTCTTTTGCAGACACAAGCTTTTATTCATACTTGTTGGTTCACTTTTCCAGAGCCTTTGTGATGTTCAGAGATTTAAGAATGTGTAATACTTCCTATAATTGTGTCTACATGGGTTGTTATACCCATATACAACCCTAGGACAATTAAGCAGGGAGAAAGTAAATTATGCAACTCACACTTGCATGATGTGAGGTACTGTAGTGGGTTGACTCTGGCCAGAAGCTAAGCACACACTAACCTCTTGTTCATTCTACCCCACAGTGGGATCTGGGGGAGAGAATCAGAAAAGCAGAAGTAAGGGGGAAAAAATAAAGAGAAAAAAAATCATAGTTTGAGATAAAGAGAGTTTAATAAGGAAGGATAAAAAGAGGGAGGGGAAAGCAAGTGGTAAAAAGCAACACACACCCCATCCCACAGGCAGACTGGTGCCAGTCTAGGAGCAATGGGTACTTTGGGAAGTTTTGTTGCTAAGCATGACTTTATGTGAGGTGGAATATCCCTTTGGCCAGTGTGGTTCTGCTGCCCTGGCTGTGTCCTCTCCCAGCATCCTGTCCACCCCTAGCCCAGCCCTCTTGCCTGGGGGCAGACTGAAAAACAAAAAACTCTTGGATGCTGTGACAAGCCATATTCAGCAATAACTAAAAACACTGGTATTTTATCAACACTTCCTTGCTCATGAATCCAAAACAGAGTACCACAAGGGCTGCTATGAAGAAAATAATCTCCAGCCCAGCTAGACCCAGTATGGGTATCCAAGGTACATGGAGTACTGGATGGTGTTAGTGAAGAGATGGGCAGAGAGACAACTCAGGTTTCTTTTCTCCCCAGTAAGTCTGCACTTGAAACAAAACCTTGTAATGTCAGGAAAGTGTACAAAGCTGAAGGTAAATAAAACCACCCAGAGTCTCTTTGTGGCTTTTACAAAAGCTTCAGACTTATATTTGGGATCTGTTCTGTATTAGAGCTGTTAACTTGAACTGGAGGAAATTTGGAGGAACATAATACTTGATGTTGAGTTTTAGGGAGGAGTGACTATCAGTCATCAGCCCTAGCAGGGATGGTATGATTATTCTGGAGACAGTGATTGTAACATTTTGATTGTTCTTGGTAAAACTTTGGTTTTGTTGTTTTATTACACTAATGAAGTTCTGGAAACAATTAGGGTTAGAACTGAGAAACCAAAGGCAGCAATAGGTAATGATGCTTTCTTGTTCAAATGGTCACATTGTCTTTCTTCTTCAGCAAAAATTCATAAAAAACAGACCTGAAAAAACTTTGTCATCTTTCTTTGCATGATCCTTAATAATTTAACAGTCAAGGTTCTTAGTCTCTTTTTATTTTCTATTAAACAATCAAGAAGAATCCTTGTTCCTTTCAAGTTGTTATGCATATAAGAGAGAAAAATTTCCTTCAACATTTAATAGTAAGAAGCAGAGGGCAGATGAGAACAAGATCCTAATTATATGTTCTCATTCATCCTGTGGAGGTAACACCGTTGGAGGTGGTCATGTGGTTTGGGTGGGGCTGAGCTGCATCCTGAAAGTTTTCTTTCTTTGCTTCCCTTCCCCTCCAGTTTTATGAAATGAAATTCAGTCCTTCACAGAGGACTGAAATACAATTCTGTTCCACTCAGACCTCAATTTCACTGTCAGAACACAATCACTTCATTGATCCTGAGTCATATGATTGCTTGAGACAGATCCATTTGACTAAGGCATTTTTGTCACTTGAATTTGATATCATGAATCATTCCCGGACAACACCCATTACAGAGCAGCGTACTTATATTTGAAGCTACTTATTACTTTATTAATGCTTAACCCAGTTTCTTTCTTTCAGCTTCAAAAGATATATATCACAGGCCTTCCAAACCTAAAACATCACCCAGTCCACGTGTTCCTCCAACTAGAGCAAGTAAGCTTATCAATATTTTACCCTTTAGTGCATGAAAGTTTCATCACTTCGAAAATTTTCAAAATTGATGAGTTTTCTGAAGATAGAGAGGTACTTATTGAATAGGCTGTGCTTCGCTGTCATAATCAAATTTGCTATACAGCTGTGATGGAGCCAGATAATCAGCTGGATATTTATACATGTCTCTGACACACGATGGAGATGTGTGGGTTAACACTCATCTTGAGCCCTTGCACACAGGAAAATCTGCATCTTGATTTCCTTAGAGTGTGACAGAAATAGTTTTATTTTTGTGTTGTTTCTTTAAAACGGTAAAATTACAATACTTTCCTGTTCCCAAAACTTTGGAAATAACTCTGTCCATTTGAAAATTAGCAGTAAATTTCCATTAGCAGTAAATTTTCTTCTGCTTTGACTGCTTTGCTGAGGATTTTGCTGATTTTTTTTTTAAAGCAGAGTTGATTTAAATGAGCAGCAGGTTTTTGGAATATGCAACACTTGAGAAGCACAACTAGGAAGTGTTAGAACTACAGCAGTTTACTCTGCAGAAAGCTGTGTTTGTTATTGCTGTTAGGAGGGGAGAGTTCATCACTATAAAAGTCACTTTGTCTTTAGTCTCTGCACTGGCATTGTATCGATTGCAGTAACAGGAGATCTCTTTGGGATTATTTTCAAATGACAGAAATAATTCCTAAAAAGTTTCTTAGCAAAAAATGAGTCTTCTGATTCTTCAGAAAAATCAAAAGACATATATTAAGTCACGATCCTCAACAATGTCTTCAGAACTGCATATCTTCACAGGTCCAAGAAACATCATCCTCAATAACAAATTCAAAACTTTGCTCATTTCCACAGGTCCAAAAGAAAGTCGGAGAGTCCCTTCCAAGCCCAGGGCATCACCACGTCCAGATGTACCACACACAAAACCTGGTACATACATTGTTGTTTTGTTATGCCTGAATATCCAGGGGTTTTTTGGGGTGGTCCTTCCTCAGGGAATCAAGTGTTGATTAACACTCCTTCATATTACAAATACATTCTCTGATGATAATTAGATAGGTGTTTAAAGGAAAACAGAGCTGATTTCTATTTTTGATGTCTGAGTTTTAGTAGTTGACTCTGCTTTTCAGCCACACAACATCTATCACTGGTGAATAATCTGTACAGCAGGGTAGACAACATACAAACATGAGCAGTTGGAAGAAATTGCATCTCTTTTAAGCCTGTCAAAAGGTGCTTGGAGAAGAACCTATTTGAGGGCCTTCATGTATGATTCTGAATACCTCTACCTGAAACATGCTCACAGGTTTATGTGACCTGGTAATGGAATTTCACCCTTAAACTTAATAGGGATTTACATACTAACAGGGATGTACTTTCTAACAGTTCTGAGAGTATCCATTGAACATTATTTTGAGTGAGTCACTAATAGTATAGTCACTAATTTCACAAGGAAATTTTCTTTTTTAAAGGAAAAAAAAAGAATGTATTCCAAACTGAAAACAAACCAGTCATACTAAAGGGAGTATTTTTACCACTATACTCACCACTAAGTCAGTGTATCTTCTTGCTGTTATGAAGTTTTGGCAGTTAGTACATTTACAGTTAAACAACAATAGACAGCAGCAGGTAAATTTGTTATCTTGAGCAGGTTATCATTTTTTTTCGCTCCTTGGGCCAATGTTTATATATCATTTGTCTGTTTTTCACATAATCTGTTTGTGGTTTTGATTTGTTATCTTTTCTACTAATTGAACTACATTCTACTCTGTTGCAGGTATTGAAAGATTCCTAGCTGGTTTGTTGTCTTCACTGAAAATTTCTTTCCCTGTCACACACGTAATTCCTTAGACACTTGCAGGAGAGCAGCACACCACCAGTATTGCAGTTATGGGTTCTGAAATGCAGACAGAAATATATTCCCTGTAGTTGTCTGAGTTCTTTCAGGTTTTGTTGCTCAACTCCAGATTTTGCTTACCTGATGAATTTTCCACCCATGTTTTCGTTCAGGATTTTGTTATTCCTGTATGTATCTAACACTCAGATTTTCAGGCTGTCGTGTGGGGATTGTTTTTCTTTGTGAGCATGAGACATGCAGTGCCTATGCAACAAACCTAATTTTGTCAAAGTATAAACCCTTAAAACAGATCTTTTCTTTCAGCTCTTAAAGAACCACAACATATTCCTTTTAAACCCAGAGCAACTCCCATCCCAGATGCTCCTTACAGGAAGCCTGGTAAAAATATCTGGCCTTTTGTGAAGCTGCATTGGATAACTGAGCAATTGCTTTTGGAGGGCAGTGGGAGGAATAGCCATCAGTGCATCTGCTGCTACCTGGTTATTGTTTTAGGTTAAGAAACCTTTGCAAGGATGCATGTAAATCTGATGGAAACAACAACAATTCGGGAGTTTTTGTATCTTATGCATATATTTACAGAATTAATAGTATGAATATTTATGTTTTAATGAAGGATAAAAAGTTATTTGCAGCTTGTAACTGAGCAAGACACTTCAATAGTTTGCACCATGTTTTTGAAGCTCTTATGAGAGAAACATCCTAACGTTGTTGCGTTGCTTTTTCTTCAGACACTCATTTTCACCCAGATTAGAGTGAGGATTCCCTTCAATTAAATTTTGCTTAGGTGTCTCCTCATGATAAATCCAATTGACCTAAGTAATATAATCAGTGATTTCACTGAAGGTTTATTACTGTTGTTTCCTAACCATAAATTTCTGAGGGTAAATGCTCATTGCTATTTTAAAACATCCCTTTCCTGTTGTATACAGTATACTGCTGAAAGGTTTTTTTTAAGAAAAGGAGGAAAGGGAGATTCCTTTATTATTCATTATTCAGATTATTCATATCATTTAATGACATTTTTTCCAACAGAGATTCTTCCAACCTTTGATGAACGAGGTCCTACTATGATTCCTCATATTCCTGAAAGAACAAAGGCAACACTTGGTAACTGTTACTTCATAAATAGTTATTCTATTTTCCACTGTTTTTAGAGATTATCATCTTAGAGAGAGTTCATTACATTTTATTAAAAGCTAATAATGAAATTTTGCTTTACTTGTAGATACTTACTTGCTACTTGGTCTTGATAAGGGTAATAATGAATGAGTTCATTTACTTTCAAAGGTTCTTTTCCTCATCTTCTAGCCTTTCCAGTCAGGATGATGCAATTCCTCCAGATGTTATCTATTTTCTAGTAAAAGGGGACTCTATTTAAAGAATAGATAGTGATTCTTCACAGAATCACAGAATATTCTGAGTTGGAAAGGACCCACAAGGACCATCAAATCCAACTCTGAAATAAACTGACCCATCACAATCCTTGCATCAGCACCATGCTCTAACCACCTGAGTTAATCCCCTGTTCTTCATGTGAATTGTGGATAATTTAATTAGAAAGTACTCTTATTCTTCACTCCTCATGGTTTAATATTACAGAAAAAAATTCTAATATATCAACAACAGCTTAAAGAATCCAGACCAGCTATGTGAATATCTAAATCCAACTCTGCTTCTTAAAACCATCATCTCTGATTACTTTTAGTTATCCACGTTGGGAAAACTTGCTTAGTTATATGAATTCTTAGCTGAGTTCTTCCTTCTTAACTTAATTGTTAGATATGGACCAAGGAAGGGTCACTGAATCCAAGCAGTATCCAGGAGCAGGAGCATTGCTTGAGCAATCTTTGTTCAGTTTTCTGTCCCCAATTTCAGAGACAGACCTTGACTGTGGTTTTCTGAGAATGAAATGGTATCTATTTTATGAGAATGAAATATTAATAAGCATTTTATAATCTTCAAACTATGTTTCTCCTCTTTTTGAGGAAGAGGAAATAAAAACTGCTTTTAAACATGTTTCTATTTCAATATATAGTCTCTGTATGCAATGATACTGAGGTTAGTTTTCATTCAGTATCTGTTCATCTAGCTTTATGAAGTATGTGCCCTGTTATAAACACCTGAGTAATATTCACATGCTGAAAATGGTTCTTCAGAGCAAGGGGGATGAAAACTGCACAGGCTAAGGCAGATCATTTTGGACCTCTCACACTGGTGTAGGCCACAGACTAAAAAGTGCTTAGATAACCTTTTCCAGTAAATGATTCCTACTTTTACTTACATGTTTTTTTATCTGAATAGTATAAAGATAACAATATTAAATCATTCCCACATAAGAACAAAAGAATTTAATTCAGAAATCAAGTTTAAGATAAATGTTCCACTGAGAAAGAAATCCTGTCCTCAGATACTCGTGTGGCAGGTGAGGAAGACAAAAGTTACCACTGTCTGGTTTTGTCCTATTACAATATGATGATGTTAATGACTATATTCTAGACTGCTTGATGCAAAGCTACAAATTTATATTTTTTTTAGAAGTCTTCTTGTGGAAGTGGCCCTTTAACTCGTTTTCCTTTCTTTTCAGGAATTCCAAGTTTCAACTTTATTCTTACATAATTTGCCATATTCCAGATCAGATCATACTTATGTTCTTTGTGTGCTGTGAAAAGCAGTTCATTTTTTCAATTATTGTTCTGGGCACTATTTGTTTTTATTCCAGCTCCAACTGAAAAACAGTTCATTCATACCAAACGAAAAACAACTGAAAGACCAAGAGTGCCATACACCAAACCTGGTAATGGAATCATTCTTTTAATTTTGGGTTTAATCATTCTTTCCCCAGGCTTCAGGTTTTGTGCTTCCTTATGGGATTGTTCATAGCCAATTTTGTGGTGAAATAAATGCATTACACTTCAGATAATCAATCCAAAATAAGCCAAAACTGCACTACAAATAATAGTAGTATATGTATAATATATATAATGTCTATTACACATAGCAAATGTTGACTGAAATGTAGTAATGTGGGTATTGACAAATTTCAGTGGCTAAGCAGACTGAGTTCTCTGTGATTACTTTCTGGTAATCTTGGGTGCTCCTCTGTGAGCACTTTTTTTAAAATAATTTCTTGAAATGCAACAGAACTCCTTTACAATGTGCTTGTACAGTTAGTAACAGGCATTGTCTGCTGCACTGAAATGCAAACAGCTTTAAAAATAGGTATGGAGGGCTGTGTGGCTTCTCATTTTTGGTACAAATGTAAAGCAGAAGTTAATAGATAGTTATATCTGTCAGCAGTTGATTTTCAAGATATTCTGCTACTCCTTAGTTTGGGACATTTTGCAGGTTTTAGCAAATGCTACTTTGTTTGGATTACAGTTAAATATTCTAAGATTTTTCACATTTTCTCCCTAACAGCAATGTATCCGACAACTCCACAACCAATTATTACAAAATCTACTACCACTGGTCGTTCAAGGGCAACAATGGGTAAATAAGTTTCCTTAACATTAAGATGCAGGTATTTCTAATTTTTCAGTAGAGAAATTTCTAGAGAACATGCTCCAGTGTGGTATTTATAAAACACCATTCTACCATCCTTCATTCTGCTGCTACGTGCAGGTATCTTAGCACAGAGGATTCACATTTCTATTTTTTCAAGTAAAGCAAAAATAGCCTACAGCTTATGTCTGGTCAGAAGTCTGTATTTGTCAGATTTCCAGCCAAAATCAGTGGCCTAGTTTTTCTTTTAGAGCAAGAATTTTAGCCACTAACTCAACTTATCCTACAGCACGCTGCTGGGACTTTTCTGTGTTTTGGCTAGTCATTTTGTTTCAGGTTCCAGAAAGCCATGGAATTGTTATTGTCTTTTTTTCAGGCATTTGAGGCATGCATTTTCTGTGGGCTAAATATGGCATTGGATCATGAGTCCTGAAGAATACAATAATAATCTTTTTCCTTTTCTTTCAGCTCCAAAAGAAACACCGCTCCTTCCTTCCAAACCAAAAACATCTGTTGGGCCAGAAGTGCCACAAACTAAACCTGGTAATTTACAGTTTGTAACTCTAGAAGTGTTACTGTGGTACTGCCTTAGTTATAATTCTGCTGTCACTGAGTTTTGCAGTCATGGGCCATGCATTATAAGTAGATAGAAATTTATATCATTGCTCAGCTGAGAATTAGTTCATAAATTATATCAAAGTGAATGTCCAAGAATTGGATCAATTTCCATGGAAAGCAGTTGGATGGGTTTAGTAGCCATCAAAAAATGTGAGAAATTAAATTAGTTTTAATAAAAATATATTTCTGTGCTCACATTCAAAACGTTCTTTTTTTGGGGGGGGGAAGTTTTATTATTCTAAATGTGTTTGATTCAATTTCTCAAGTACTTTTGAAAATCGGGTTACAGTCTCAGTCCAAAATATTTGCATGCTAAGCATAGAAGTGCCTTCAATACCAGTGATTTTTGCAGTAACCATGGTAGATTCAAGGATGCACAATTATTGTGAGGGGTGGTGATATCTCAGCTTTACCATGGGGGAATCTATTTAAATAAAAATTGCTAAGGAGGAAGGGAACAGGAGAAAAATATAGTTAGGTGAGGAGAGACTACATGTCTACAAGAGCGTCTCCTGGTCTTTCCTCCTCTCTGATCTAACCTCTGAACTGATAACATTTTACTCTTAGACAAATAGCTTACTGAATAGTTTAGTAATTTCCCCTCCACTTCTTTCTCCTTGTCTGTTTTGTATGGCCAAAAAGATATCAAGCAGAGATCCTATTCATTCAAGAACTATTATCTATCTATATATATATACACCATATGTACATATATATTACTGTGAACATTAAACTGAACAGTCCAGGAGAAATATTTCTTTTCTAAATACCTTATTTTGTTCAATAGCCAAGTTAGATTCTGAGTCTCAGTTGAGTAGGAGCTATTTCCAACCATATCATAGTTACCAAGTGCCATCTTTTGGTACCACTAAAAATTTAGTTTTAGGGAAAGAATTTTAGAGAACAGAATTAAGAGACTTATTTTTTGCCTTTTGAAGTTTAAATCATTATAATGGTGTATATGCAAAACAAGCCACTGGTGGGAAAAACTGTCAACAAATGTTTACTGTTAGATATAAATGGCACTTTTTAGCCACTGCTCCTTATGTAAGAAAGGTATTTTCTGGCTTCCATATTTTAACCTTACTTGTGAAAGACAAAGAGCCATACTGTAGTGTGTGTCTCTGCCTGCCTGTCTGTCCTTTTCATCCAGTAACTTAGAGACTTTCCAATTAACTCATTCAAATTTGAGTGAGGTCTGAAAAATAAATACATTACTAAAAACTTCTAGAATTTTTTGAGAAGTGTAAGTTAATACAAGTATGAGAACGACCAAAGACTCTCAGAACTCCAGGTTTAGGGCAAATGTTCTGAAGTTAGTAGGGGCCCAGCAGAATAGTTGCACTGTCTGATTGTCAGCATGAAAATACATCCAGACTAATCAGAATGTGTCTGTCTCTTGTCTGTTAAAATTGTCCTAGCAGATGTGCAGATAGGTTTTTAGGAAACAATGGAGACAGATCCTTCATGAAATACAACTTCTTTAATTTCCCTTCTCACAGAACAAATGGTTTATTTTTTATAGCTCCAAGGGCAACACACCTGGGATCAATTAACCTTGTAACAGTTCATGTTGTTGATGGGTCCAAAATACCTTTGGGTAATAACAATATTACATCAGTTTATTTTTCATCAATCTTTACTTTCTCTGCTTTCGCTATATGGCTAAACCTACACTTTAATCAACAGAAATACCTTAATATCTTTGTCATGTTCATTTCTTAGTTACTTTACAGTCCAGTGCATGTGCAAAATGTTGCTGGTTTTAATTTTCCAGCCATTTTTCTTCTTCATGCGATTCTTTATAGAAATAAGTACTACATGTACGAGGCTGAGGAGTCATGTATAAAGGCATTGCCTTATCATCTTTCCTGATTTTGTCTGACTTACTATTGATATATATCTCACCAGACTTGAAAAGTCTTTTACATGTATAAAAGCATGATTTTCAGCCAGATTTCTAGCACTGACTCTTTCATTTATGATCTGCACAGACAGTTTGAATTTCCTTTCCACGTGATGTCTTATGTTTAAAAGGAAATTATTTGCATTTGGTAAGCAGTAATATGTCCATTTTCAGTTCCCAATGAAACATACCACATTTCACCCAGGCCCAAAATTGGTCAAGCAACTGAAATTCCTTGGTTTGATACAGGTAATTTTTTAAGATATTCTTAAGTTGTTGTGTTGAGAGTCTGTAGGTCTTAAGTAAAATCAGCACAGTTTAATGTTTAATGGTCTGTTCATTATTACCTTTAAAACTGTTTCAAATCGGTAATATGAAAATTCATTTTTTCCTTTATCAAATATTTTAGTTTATTTCTCTGAAAATGGCATTTGCTCAGTATTGCCTCAAATATCAAAGATTATATGAAGTTTTTAAACAGTATTAAAACTGTGTATTGGATACTCATATGTATATAGTGTTGCAAACATCGATGTAATAACTGAGTTCCAACTTTTTCCTTACAAAATCTAAATTTGTAAAACTTCCCCAGTCTAAATATCAAAAATGAGTAATGTGTTCTGTCCTGCATAAGTATTTCCTCTGGTGCCTTGGAGAGGCTGGATTAAGTGTTATGGGTCAGATGTTTATTTGTGTTGAATATCAAATAGCCTGCTCTACTTAAAAAACTGATTTATAGAAGTTGCTAATTGGGCACAAGATAACAGAGACTACTGCTTATGCTTTCAACTTCCAGTGAGATTTTCACAGATCCCATAACATCTAGAGTATCAAAATTATTTTGTAAATGAAAGGCAACGATAAAAAAAGGTTGAGGGCTTCTGATTTCAACCTTGCTGATGACACTGTGCTTCAGCTGCCCTGCACAGTGTCTGCACTGAATGCTCCCAGTTGTTTCCTCAGCAATATTTTAATATTTCATAGTTTTATCTAAGTCTTTGGTTTCGGGGGGTTCCGTTTGGTGTTTTATTTTGAGGTTTTTTGTTTGTTTGTTTTTTACAGAACCTAATTAAATGTCTTAAGGCCATGGATACCTTGCAGAGCTAACTCTGTATCCATATACAGTTGGGTAACTGGCTGTAAATATTTTACATCTTTTTCCTAAACCTACATATGAATGTAACTGGTCAGACTGCATGATGGAGTCATCTGGCCACTAAAGAAACTAGCATTTTCCACATGCATTTTGGATTAGAACTCATAGAACTCTCATATGTCCATTTTGCTGTATCACACTGGTGCATGGACCTTTTTGTCTGGCAAATTGCATTGCACTGTCCATGTTCTATTACACACAGCACTGAAACAGGACCTTTTTTCTTTTAGCACCTCACAAAACTCGTCTCACTTCTGCTAGACCAAAGCCATCGGATAAATCACAGACCAGACCTGGTAATTATTTATTCAATCTGGGATGGGGAAGAGGTGAAATAGTTAATTAATTTCATCTATTCTTAATGGAATTTTAAGTATTGCTGGGAGGAAAAAAAAAGGAGTATTTTTCAGTCAATTAATTAGTCTAGTGGTAAAGCCTTTCCAAATCAGAAAAAAAAGAAAAGAAAAACCAAAACTATGTGTGTCATGACAGTAGGTGTTGCTTCTTCTCTGTGTGGAATTCTTGGCATCACATAGAAGATTGTTGGGTATTCTTCTCATGGAACTTCTTTCTTTTTTCTTTTTTTCTTGTTTTTTTCTTTTGAAACTCTCTCATAGCTTTTAGTAAAACCACACTAGCACCAGCTAGAACAAGAGCACCTGGACTGCCAAAGTGGATTGTGCCAACAACAGGTAGAGTTCTGGGTTTGGGGTGTTTTTTTTAATTTATCAATAAAAGACTGGAATGTGACTTCCCCAAGTTATCTTGAGCCCTGCAAAATATCTCATTGTGTTTTCTCAGAGTGCCATGTGTAATTGCTTCTACTGATCTTGTTATATAATTCCTGAGGATGATTATGAAATTATATTGGCACTCAGTCTATGTAAATTTACAGATTGATTATTGTGTGGCTACTGTGTTTGCTAATGTTTTCTAGATGTTAGATCCACAATAATTACTGGAAAATGCTTCTTTGAAAATGGTCATCCATTTGTTTGAGTCCAAGTCAGGAGGCTTGGTAGGGAAGCCTTAAAGCCAAGTATCTTGCTAGTCACTCTCTATGCACATGGTGTGTTCACAGCAGACCTACTCACATTCAGACCATGCAGTATTTGGAGTGTGCAGTATTCAGGCTTGGATACTTCAGCAGCAAAAAATTCCATGCTGGTGGATGATAGACGACAGTGAGAACTTGAATTTCCATATCCTTAAACAAGCAGACAACAAATGTCCCTAACCAGAAAGATTTATTAAAAGTACAGGTCTGTTTGGGGGAAAAATCCTTTATTCTTTTCCAGTTGTACTTGATTTTTCCATCCAATCAACATAATATCTTCAGTGCTAATTTGTAATGAATCCTTTCTTTTTTAATTTCATAGAACATTAATTTATTACATTAATACAAATAGCACTGGGGAATTTTTTTTATACAGCTGTTGGTTAATTAAATGCATAATTTGGAGATTCTTCATCAACAATTCAAGTTTAAAATAATAAATAAGTAAATAAATAATACATATTCAAGGCAAACTTTTGTCTGACCACCCACTAAAAGTGTTATTGTCCAATATTATTGCTGGCTGCTGTTACTGTTTCTATGCTAGCTAGATTAGGATAGCCTGAGTGATATTCCATCTATTCTAAATATTTTTGCCTGTGTAATGTTTCTTTCTGGTATATTTGGCAATTTAATACCTGTTGCTGATCACAGAATGGTTTGAGTTATTCATTCCTGTACATTTTCACAAGCTCACCGTATTGTTAGAAATGGTAAAAATCTCAGAAGAGATGGTTGTATATTTAAATTGAATTAAATTTAACCTGTTTAGAATATGGCATACATTTCTGTATCACATACGGAGTGAATGCTTTCATTAGAGGTACATGTTTTTTGACCTTTCATAGTCCTTCTGGTAAATTAAATGAGGCAATCAAATTCCAGGACATCAGAGTCAGTTAAAGTGTTAAATGCCTGATTTCAGTAGTTGTGGGTCAAAAGGTTTTGTTGTTCACTTGTGCTGGAAATCACCTTACAATGAGTTTTCTGATGTCTGATTATTGGAATAAGAGAATGCACACAGGTCTCCAGGAGTGATCACATTATGAAATTATGCACAAACACACATTTTACAGCACATTGAGCTTTTCTCCCCTATAGTTGTAACCTCAGCAGAGGTATTGGTAGGTTATAAAAAACACCAGCAAAAAGGAATACATGCTAAGTAAATCAGCAGTATAAACATAACATAGTAGTCTGTTACAAGGAGTTTTTTGTGCTTAATGCTGCTAAGGTATTGTTTTAAGCAATCATATTGTAAGTGACCCTCTTGGTGTGCCCACCATTTGTTATTATTTCCATTCTTTTGCCAAGAACTAGAGCTTCACTGTGATGGATGGTGTCAAAAGTCACCACAAAACTACTATTTACTGTGCATGCTCTGTGTATTCACTGGTAAATAAGCTCCTTCTTTTAGAATTCTTCTGAAAAATGATACTTCCATTAGTGGTTTCCATTGCCAAGTTACATAAGTATATTTTTTTCTCTGAGTTACAGAAACATCCTGTAGATGTCTCTTAGCTAAATTTTATGTCCTGCCAAATGAGCCCTTTAAGTCAAACCTGATATCCAAAGTACCAAAGAAGGTCTGGCCTTTGTTATCTCCTCCCCACCTCTTTGTACCTCCAACCCCACTGCCACAACTCATTGACACCTTTCTGTGAGTCGGCACCATTCCTCTGAGAAGTGTAAGAGAAATCACCAATGAATTTTGTACCTTTATGACATCTTCAGAGGGGACTGCAGCTTGTCACAACTTTTTAGTCAGTACTTTTCTTGATGATCAGTAAGTGAAATCCCAAATCTTCTGTAAGGCAAGCAAATCACAGTATTTTGTCAGTGTCTGAGACACAAGGCTGACTGTGCCCACAAAAATAAATTTGCACAAAAAAGAATTCAGATAACCAAATAAAGAAATCCTCTGTTTCTCTCCCAAGCAATGTGCAATTAATTATCTATTCTGCAAAAGTGACTTAGGAAAGAACTCTGTAACCTGGAACCCCAAATCTTACCAGTTGAGCAAAGACAAAAAAGTTCATTTTTCAGTAATTTCTGTGGCTTATCAAAACCCTGAACTTCTGGTCAAAGATGAACAGAATTTTTAACTGACTGATAGGAATATTCTATATATGTAATAACATGTTTTCAGACTTACCTTTAGACATTACATCACTTATTATTGGGTATTCTGTTGTTTGGACACCAGTTTGGATCTTTTAATTCTTTGCTGGTCCTTGCTGAACTGGCTGTTGAGTGTACTCCATTTCTTCTTCCTGACTGGGCTGGTTAGCCTCAGTGCAGAGATGTTTCACCCCATGCAGAGAGTGCTTGGCAGCTGCAAGGACCAGATGATAAGCAGTGGAATTTGTTTTTTCCAGCACCAGCACATGGGCTTGTGGCTGATTTCCTGGCAGGCTTTTCAGTCTCCTGGCCAGCTGTAGTGCCAGGTGGTAAACTTGACTGTGGAAAAGAGGCAGGGATTGCTTCCTCACGACTAGCATTCCTTTTAGTTTTTTGCATGTCTTAGTCATTTTCTCTAGAATACCATTTTATTCAGATGGCTTTTTGTGTTGTGGATGTAACTCACCTTACTGGGTTGTCTTTTAATTTAACCCTAACCATATAAATACTGCTCCTCATCTACTGAGCTTTCTGACAAATGTCAGCAAACAAACTTTAAGCAACATTTCCATTTCCATTGTGAAAGGGAGGCATACGTGGTTTTCATTAAAAAGGCCATTAACTTATTTTCTTTCTGTTTTTTAAACTGTGTGTATAGTCAAGTTCCAGAGGAACTCAAGTATAAAGATATTTCAGTTTATTTTATCAAGGGCACTTTTCCCATTATTTCACTTAAAGTGATCCATCTTTCTAATAGTATTCCTACAATTAAAGACAGAGAGCTTAGTTTAAACATGTTCCAGACCCTATGAATGTTTCCTAGAAAAAATACAGAATTAAAAGACGACACAAAGGCATATGCAAGTAATATATCTGTTCTCAATTCTGTTAAAAGTTTGGATGAATGTGATAAGTGCTTTTAATAAGCAAGTTACATTAGGTAGAATAAGGCAAATACTGTGACAAATATAGCAAAATTTGGTTGTGCAGATACCTCATGTAAAAACCCAAACTTTTATGTAACTTTAAAGTGTATTGAAATACTCAAAATGGGAGATTTTGTCAACATGAAAGTATTGTGATTTGAAACTTTGACTTATTTTTCATTATTACTTTACATATGGCAGAACAGCAGTGCACATTTCTGAAAAGAAAAAAAAAATACTTTCTCCAACTAGAATATATACAATATTTTGTTTATTCTCAGCTGATATAACTCAGAAAAGATTATGATTCTGAATTAGATTCCAAGGAGCAGAGAGGCAGAATAGAGATAGGTTTTTCTGTAGAAACTGTATCATGTAGAACTAATTAAACTTGTAATATACCCTTGGGTGATTAGTGTGAATTAGTCAATGTACTACCACATTTTGTTGATATGTTCACTGAAAGGTGAGCTGAGAAACTAAACCTGCTCTAACTATACTTCATCATGTACAATATAATTTTTATTTTTTAAGGCTGATGCTGGTCTTCTCATGCCTCTTCTTCCTTGAACATCACTCACATGAAACATTGATTATCACTCAGGTGCTCTGTACAGCTGAAGATCTAATTAATCATTATACTGACCTGAAAACAAATTGCAGTTATAGAAAACCATATGATGTGTTCAGGTATTTTAGACACAGGGACCAGATCATCTGCATCCTGTTCCCAGCTTACTGCAAGTCTTACTCCCAGCTTACTTTAATCTTCAGTAAGTTATTTATCATGTATGGACTGTAGATTTGTAAGGAACATGCAACAGAAATGGTCAAACAGTGAAGTAATTGAAAAATTATCTGCTTCATACCATTAAAATATTAGTGAAATATCAAAACAAACCAGATTATAAATCTATGACATCTTTAGCTGAAGTGATTAGATCATGTTGGAACAGGGCTGGAATTTGATAATTAAAGTAATATTGAGATTTATATTTTTTAAATATATCAAATTTTAGGGTTTTTTATCTTACATCATGAGCAAGGGTACGGGCAGTTTTTTCCCACAAACAGGATGAAATTGCAATGCATCTTCTTGCTTTACTATATATACAATTTTTATAAAGCAAATATAATTAATTTGTGTAGAGAAAGAATATTAATTTAACCATTTGGCTCTCCTATAAATACCAGCAGGTGAAACAGTTGTTCTGTACCAGGAGTTGGGTTGCTCTTTTAATGTCACTTACTTTTCTTAAAATGTGTTTCTATAACTTTTAAGTAGGACTTTCTCTTATATACAAACTGGATGTTGTGTATACTTTATCTCCTGTACACCACATTTGGTGAATATATTTGGTCTAGAATTGCTCTAACCATTTAATATGGAGGTTGACCAGAGATCTTACTATGGAGAGGAGAACTTTGACCTTTGCAAGAATCAATGGACATTTTATTCTTTACACTGAAAAACTAGAATGTTCTTTCTACTCATTTTTCCACATAAAGGTTTACCTCATCTGTTACCTCTTCATCTTATTAATTTGGTCTTTCCAAATATACTTTACTCAAGGAACATTTATAATTAAATGCAGACTTTGTAGAACCAGATCACTTTCTACTTACCTGAATAAGAAGATAATGGGTATCACTAAGTTATCAGTAAAAACATAGATGGGCCACATATGTTGGTTTCACACATCATGTCAGCTGGAGTTTGAAGGTATTCAATATACAAGTATTCCGTGACTTGGTGCCACACTGTAGATACCTAATTTCATTTCCTTTTTTTCACAGATTACCTTTATACACCTGAGGCTACTGCCAGACCCATTGACATGGGTGTCAAAAGACCTCCAGAATATTTTGACACCTGGCAAAAGCCAATTTCTGGTAAGGTTAATCAAAGTAGACAATAAAGCAATTTTTAACAGTTGTTTATAAAAATAAAAATGCTGCCTTTTCTGCACACAAAGCACCTCCACTGAGAAGAACAAATAATTTTTAATCATCCTCATCAATACACATTCTTATGGTTTCAGGAGGCTGCTAAAAGAGATAAAAATAAGAATAATTTATGACCACTACTTAGTCACTTGCATATGCTTAGTCACTACATATGGTAGAAATTTTCACCACCAGAGTTGTATCCCTAAGATCTAACAGCCACAATGCCATAAGCACAGACTTTTTTCATGCTGATAGTTTCCACATAGCAAAGGTAAATAAAGCAAAAGCATAACCAACTTGTACTCCCATGTATAAGGAAGTTTTGTTGAATATTGGGATTGTTGGGAAAATTAGAACATTAGGTTTGAAGGAAAACAAAAATGTGGAGTAAATCAGGTTACAGAGTTTTTTACATGTGCAATACAAGGCTTGTAAGGTTTATTCTTCTGGTAAATCTTGCAATCTTATTTTCAAAACAATCAAAATATTTTAACTGAAACATACATACAACAGGTAAAAACCCTGATGTGTAAAGAATTTCTCTGTTTCATAAGCATAGCCAAGCACTGAATGTGCTTTAGCTGGGGGTTTGGTGTTGTTTTTCCTGATATGGAAACTGACTGAAAATTAAATTATTTTTTTTACTCTTGGATTTAGTACTCACCTGCAGATGTTCTTTTTAGGTAGCTTCTCCTTTGAGAACATGTTACTAGATTTTAAAACTGTTTTATAAACTGCTATTTGTTCCTAATCCCTGTTGAATTTCCTTTGCACCTAACTTGCCTCTACAAAGATAAGAGCCTATCTTGATGGTCAGGTTTTATCTGCTGTTTCATCATTTTTAAGTTTATTCAGCCTGACCACTGTCCTTTGCACAGATTAAGTCTAGTGTGATTTGTAGCATCTGAAGGCCAAGTGTAGACTGAAAACAAGGATGATACTCTGCACTTTTTGTTACTGAATGTCAGGCAGTAGTGTTTCCTTAAGTGAATCCAGCTTGTGATTTGCAGAGACTTGAAGGTTTTTTATGCACATAGATTTGTAGGGACATTAAGACTAACTTTTACTCATTTTATGACATTTGATATCTGAAGTTAAACTTTTAGAGCTTTGAGGCAAGTCAATACCTTGAACTGTAGTCATAAAAGGCAGTTAGGTATGATTGTGAAATTAGCTACTACTGTTTGATAATTTTCTTGTATAACTGCAATCTCAGCTCTCTTCATTAAGCCTTAACATGTATATCAAAATTCATGGAATCGTTGAATGGTTTGGGTAAGAAGGAACCTTTAAAGGAGTTCTACTCTATCTGTTCAGAAAAGATGATAGAAACCACTGGCAAGTCAATACTTGCACATTTTTAATTCATTAATATCTTGGACAATCCCTTCTCTAATTATGGGCAGGCAGGAAAGTAATGATGAATACTACCCTATAGTAATATCTAGGGTATGAAGACATATATACATTTAAAAATTTATTATACTTTTTCAGGAATTAAGCCTGAAATTTTTTCATCTCCATCTGGAGATTAAGAATGACTATAAAACCTACAAATGTTATTTTCAAAACCACTACATCCTCCTAAATTAGGTAGAGCATTATTTTCTGTCTTGATCTGAGGGATTTAAAGAAGAAAAAACAAAAACAAAACCCCACTGTTTTATAAGTGACTAAAAGAGTCTAAAAATGAAAAGGGAAGAGAGAGATAGGGAGACATTCCTGTTTATATATTGTAAGTATTTCCAAAAAAGCACTCCTAAATGAGTCTTTGTATCTGCTCCCTTCTCACCCACAATCTCTCTATTTATAGGGTAACCTAAGGTCTGATACATAGGACCTGAGGTACCCTGTAGCCAGGAATTCAGTATCAGGCAACTTGCATAGTTGTTTACATTGGCAGCCTTATGAGAATTATATTACTCTTGAGGACTTTCTCCTTCTAGGTACAAAAAGGCTTTTGTTACATAAATGTGTTGCACATATCTCCTGAATTTTCTTAAGGAAAGAAGGGCAAAGGTGAATAGTGGAACAAAAATCTTTTCCCTTTCCTTTGTATAATAAAATCCTTCATCATTTTCTGGAAAATACAAGTAAGTATGAATTAAGGGGCTTAGGTCTGCCTTTTAGACCTCATTGTCTAAAGGGATATCATCAGATAAGTTCAGTGGATGCTGTCTGGAGCTGCACATGCAAGTAACCAAGTTGGGTACTTCAGAAATTTCTACAGCAGTAATTGTCTTTAGCCATGTCAGTGTTTGAGGTGACAGTAACTTTTTTCAGTTTTGAATGGCATAGAATAAAGTGTTCCTAATGATAATTTCATTTTCTTACATCTTTTGCTTCAAGCTGAGGGTGGCCAGTTGTATTAGTCAGAAAGTACAAGAGGTCAGAAATTTTGTGAGTAGGATACTGGAGATGTTTCCTAGCACTTTGAGGTGGTGTTTGTTGTGTGAAGATGTATCCATTTGAATGCCAAAAAATTACTGTCGACAAAAATGAGTAACTACACAGAAAGTGAATCACTGAAACATTTGTACAAAATCCCAAAGGAGCTACATTTTTTCAGGGTAAACTTTGTTTAAAACTCCATGGCACACAGTTCTCAGAGAATTTAAGGCTGAAAATACAATTCAGATCAACTCCTAATCTCACCTCTCCACTTTTGATATTAAATCAGACATGAAACATTGCTTGAGAAGTCAGAATATAACTTCTAGTGTGTTTCTGATTTTATGGAATTTGAGGCTAAATAGTCAATAATGCTGTCTTGTAATGTCATTCAGTGACTACATCACCTGGCCCTCAGCACCCTCCTGTACCTCCTGCCAGGCCTACACAAATGAGAAGAAAACCTCTGCCTCCTAACACTGTGACTGGGAAACCAGGGAGTCCAGGTATTTCAGCCTTTTCAGCATAAATATTTTATTGTATGTGAGATGATACTGGCTAGCAGGGCATAGATTTATTTGATCTGTGATACCTACAGAAACTAGTCTTTTGGAATACACAAGGTCTTGTGCCTTTTGTCTTTGTACAAAAACCATTTCCTTTTTTCCCTAACCTAGTTATCAAAATCATGCCTAGTAAGGGAGCATAAAGCAAAATAGCACACTCCAAGTCATCCTTTAAGATGAGCAACCTTAAGAATATTTCATGTCATTTTTTGCTATTTAATGTGCATGTTGGATGGGAGATGTTGACTATCGTGCTTCAATGCCTAGTCCTAACTGGTTATTTGTTACAAAATTCCTTATATATATATGGTACATCCATTAACCACTGCAAAAAATGAGCTAACAGTCACCCAGACAACTAACTTCACTGGGAGACAGAGCAAGCTGACTTGTTTCATATGCAGAGTTCAGCTTGATTATTGTACTAAAGTATTCTGGCTTCTCACTATTGCTTTAAGAGAACATAGAGACTTTCACCTTTCCTATTTTATTTTAAGATTATCCTGAAGCGGGTATTCAGTATCCACATGGATGTTTTGGCAGCGGATTCTATATAAGAATCATTAGGCTAACATTATCCCACGTATTCAGAAACTATCATTCCTTAAGCTTAGCATCATGATAGCTTCTTTCCTCTTCATATTGATCTCTGTAGTTCCTTGGAAATATAAAGGTCTTTATATATAAGACTATACAGCTATATGTGAATATACAGCTCTACTGGATTTCCTATTGGGGGG
>VXBI01005958.1:308375-437202 GCA_013397375.1 Toxostoma redivivum | reverse complement strand
GTGGTATTTTATTTGGGATTAAAGACCTAAATAATACCTTCAGCGTTTTGTGTGGCAGATGAGTAGCAAGAATCTCCAAGCTGGATGAGACGACTTATATATTTGTTCATCAGCAGAGCCAAGATTGAAATGCCATGTCTGTACTTGCTGATGGGTGGTGCTTCCTTAGTAATAGTTCCAAGAAAACAGAAGACGTCATCAGTCTGAGACCTGATATGTTTTCTTTTGCTTGTGTTGGGCTCTATACTAATTCTCTCCACTAAGTGTCTAATTAATTTACCAGTGTTTTGAAATTTCAACCTTTTTCCTTACAGTGGAAGCCAGGTTATGTGGTAGTCAGCATTTGCCATACCTTCCTAGGCTTTTAAGATGGAATAAATTGGTTAAATGATCTGGTTCTTCCTTGTGGGGACAGTAGAAGATTTTCTTTCTTCTGTGTTTCCTAGTGTTTTATCCAGCTTAGTTTTAAACATTGTAATTTTGTTTCTTCTGGTTCCCTGGAGAGACAGTTCCACTGTACTGGAAACAGGAAAAATTTGCCTCAATGTCCTTCTTGGTTTTTCCCTGTCAGAATTCTGTCCTCTTTCTCATTAACACTGTGATTAATTCCTTACTTGCATCTTTCTAACTCATCCAGTGGATATTATGGAAAGGTTTCTATGCACACATAGAAAGTCTCCTGAATGGGGAAAAAAAATGGAAATGAGAGTTCCAGAAACTTTGTGAAATTGAACTCTAGAGAGAATCTTTCAGATTTCCACTTCATTAAAAAAATTATTGGAAAGTAGGGATTTTTGTTGTCTTAAACTTGGCTCACCAGAGTTCTGCCTTCAGTTGCCATGTTCTGCATCATATATGATGGGGAGGTAACTACATTATTTAGTTCTTGACTCTTCAGGGTTGAGATTTCACTGTCATGTCATGGTTATCTGGGAATACCTGCATCGTTTATGAATTTAATTCTTGTCTTTTACAGCTATTATGCAAGAAATCAAGACCTTTACCATGGATTGTTTGCCTCTTAGAAACCTGTTTTCTTTATTAGGTGGTAACAGCTGAAGAATAAAAGCAATGTCACATAATCTGAAATACTTTTTTAAAATGGCTGTTTAATTATAGGTGATAATATTGCCTCTATCAGTCAGTTTCTGTCCAGACTTATGCAACCTACTACAGAAATTAGTTCAGCAAGAAAACCTTTCTTCTTGAGTGATATAGTGCTATAAATGTTCAAAATGCTGGACTTGACTGCGTTTTCTTTGCTTTCATTTGAAGTGTTTCTTAAATTCATTTAGTGGAATCTCCAGTACTGTTCTGTGGTTAAACTCTTAGTGCAGAACACAGTTAAGGAATTGGTGTTTATCACTATAAATGTTCCAGCACCACCCTTGCTAGTGTGTGTGCTGTACTGAGAGCAAAAATTAATCTTACCTATATTTGAGGGAAGAATCCAAGTTTCAGTTGCTGACTTCAGCTACTGTGTCTTGCAACTCAGGAAGGAACATGGTCTTTCTCTAAGGAACAGAATGTCAGTGCTGGTCATTTTACATCCTTTTACCAGTCTATGTAGGATGGTTCTGTACATTAAACCAGATTATATTCTAGCTGACTAAAGTCCTCCAAGACAACCTCAAAGTAGCAAAGAATTTTCTTACTGGGTTTCAGGATTGCATTACATTTGCAACTAGCATAGTTCAGAACTTTCCTAAATCCAGCTGAGGGGTTACTATGATTTAAATGAAAATACTTGTTGCATGAAGTAGTTGTCACAAAACTGAGTTCTCTTAGAAAATCAGAAAGCTGTTTGACTCCTTCAAATGCTGAAAGTCTTGTTGCTACAAGTCCCTCCATCTGTCACTGCAGCTAAGCCTGCTGGACCAACATCACCTGTGAGGACAGGAACGCTACATAAGACACCAACAGCTTTTGCAACTCCAGAGTACTATGGTGAGCATATGACAAACAGTTCTGGTTTCTTCTTTTTTCTTTTTTTAATTAACACTAAAGTTTTCATTTTTCTTTTGCTTCCCTTCCTGAAACCTTATTGATGCATTGTATATTTAACATAAAAATAATTCTCTCCAGAGTGATTCTAATTTCTTTTATGCCACTTAGTGACTTTTCTGATTTGACTGAGATCTAGTTCCCTTCTCTTACACATCTTGGTAATTGAAAGCATGACAGGGCTTCCATCTTACTAGAAATCCATACATGCTTAGTAAGCTTTCAGTACTATTCAGTGCCCATTTAAAGCTGTGCAAAGAGTAGATAAGGCACTTCTTTTTCTGGGCATTTTGATTTGCCCAGGACATAAATATTATTTGTCAGTGACTGATAGTGCTCATCATAAGTGCAATACCCTCCTTTATTTGATAAAACTGCCACCATTTAAATTGAAACAATTGTAGCAGTGCAATCCTAGTTGTCAGTGGTAATTTGTCCTTTATCAAACTGGGAGCTGATTACAAATTTAGAGCTAAGTCTTTTCAAGGTGGCATGCAGTAATGGGTTTGCATCCTCCTTTGGAGGAATATATGCTTAGAATTTTTGAGCCCAAATGTGCAGTTCTTGATATATTGTCATGAATGATGCTGCTTCTAATTTTCCTGGATTTATAGTAATACTTAAATTCTTGTCTCCTTACGATGATCATAAACTCACTGTGACCCTCAGTGCTCAGTAAAGCAAGCTGGATGCTAGATTTATTTCTAAATACTTGTTGGGAAGATATTGTGTTTTATCTGTTGAGGCCCACTGTAGTATTTGCATCATGTTCAGTGTAGTTGCTAATTAATACAGCACTGTGTTATGAATCCTGACTGCTTTAGCACATTTCTCTTCACCAGTGTACTTCCTTTCAATTTCCTTCAAATTTTGTGGAAGTTGTTCACTCTGAAGACAGAATTTTTTATTACCTTTTGTTATTTTTAGAAAAGCTACTGTGCCAATGTAATAGTTCTATATATCCCTGGAACATCAAAAAATCTCCAAGCTAAACAGCCAGCACAGTGCAAAAAGATCCTTTTTCCGTGGCTGACCTTTTTCTTCTTTACCAAAAAAATTCAATTAAAGCAAACCCGGTCTAAAAAGTCTTGTCTAAAAGACAATGATCTAAAAAATATTTTACATATATTGCATGAACTGAATCCAACAGCAGTCATGAAATTCATAATTTTGACTATGGCTGTCTGTACTAGCAGGTAAGTACAGGGTGTACACAGCATCACAGAAAAAAGGGAATACCTAAAATGAAGAGACAGACCTAACAGCAAATGTCTTATAATGATTTAAAATGTCAAAGGAACTGTGAAATGCAGCAGTCCTAACACTGAAACTTCGTATTTATTTCAAATTATAACCGTGTTTTCTACAGTTGATGCAACTGTCTTCAGCTCAAGTCCTACATCAGAAACAGATTCTTCAGGAAAACCAAGGTACCAAGGTAGGATATTCACAGCTATGGTATTTTTATTTCAGGAAGCATATGAAGTCTGAGTTATCTTGCATCAAATTATCTTATTTGATTATTCAAAAACCAAAATTTTATTTGATTTTGTGTCGCTTTAGTGACAGATGAAAGTGGCAGCATTTTCTTGACTGAATTTTACTTTCTGGACTAGTTATTGCTCCTTCTGGTGAAGCAAAGTGTATGTGATATCTTTGTATTAGCATACCCTTCAAAAGCTGCAACTAGAATTATAGTCTCATCTCACTATAGAAGAAATAAAGTTGATTTTTCTATTTTGTGACAGATTTTAATTCTTTCAAACAGTGTGTATCACCTGCTGATACCTTCAGAATGTCATTTCATCTGTGGTGCCAGTGGGAAGGGGGTGAAGGAAGTGCAGATTCCAGGTCAAACAATAATAAGTAAAATTTTAAAAACAAGCAAAAGCCATAAAACAACAACAAACAAAATCCAAATCAAACAAACAAAAATGAGAACAAGCAGCTTAATATTGAATATATGGGGTTTATTCTGCAAGTTTTGTGTTTCACTTATGCAGACTTTTGCTTGGTGTCCTGGGATGGATTTTGTGCACCAGGTGAAATGGCACTGCCATATTGTAATAACATTCTATAGAATAACAGCTCTTTCTTATTGTTCTTAGCCCCCCATGTCAAGTACATGAAGAAAGATGATGATGTGCCTTGCTCCATCACAAGCTCTCTTGAACATTTTCCACAAGAAGAAGTTGGCAGCAAGGAAGAACCCACTCGTCCTCCACAAAATCCTCCAACAAACCTCACGGTGGTGACTGTAGAGGGCTGTCCATCCTTTGTCATACTGGATTGGGAAAAGCCAGACAATGACACTGTTACTGGTTGGTTTGATTTCTTTCCATTGTGTGATGACACAGTATTTCCAGCTCAATTTACTTTCACAGTAGGTTTTTGCCATTTAAAACTTTAATCTCCAGGGATTAAAGGAGCCCAGTGGGGGTTTTTTTCTGTGCTACTGTCAGCTCTAGTGTGGATAAGAAAATGCTGCTAGATTAAAACAAGATTTATACAACAAGGATAATTGGTGTCAGTGATGACACAAAAAGGTACTTAACAAATATGCCTCCATATCTTCTCCAATTTTCTGGCTTCTCTCTGTACAGGATCTGGTAAGATCTAGTCAAGGAGTTCCAACAATAAAGCAGTATATATAGATGCACACACATAATGCAGGCATCTTTCTTGACCTGAGGATGCTGTTTCACAGTGGGCCAAACACAATCAAAGCTTACATCCATCTAGTAAGTCAGTAGAACTTTACCAGCATAATACTTGCAGTACCCACTGCAACAGGGTCAACAGGCCCTCACTGTTAAAAGAATCTGGGGTTTTTTTTTCATTTCTAAAGGAAGGGGTTTATACTGAGAATAAATGCATGTGAGTCATGCAGGACTCAGTACACAGACAGGTAAACATGCAAGATGGCCATTCTTAATTCTTCTACCATCTTCTGTATCTCAACACTAGCTGACAAAAATTGAACATTGAAGTCAGCTGGCAACTCAGTTAATGACTCATCAAAATCAATTCTGAATTCAAGAGAAGGCATTGAATCCTGTTTTCTGAAAACAGTGATTGCTTCATATTGGCACCTGTATGACATTACTTGTTTAGACAGGCTTAAACCAATTATGCTGTAATCTCTTTCTATTTTTGTAGTTTACGCATGTTTTCCCAATCACCTTATTTAGGCATCGCATTTTTTTTTTTAATAAATTTGTTGTTTCAGATAGGTGGAAACAGAAAACATAATTTGTTGCATCATTTTGTTTTTTGAATGGTTACTTTGGCTGACTTTAACTGTGTACAAGGGGTTTCACTGAGTATGCCCAAAACCAAAAACATAATGGAAAGGTCTGACAAATAACAACCAAAACAGTGATCACACTCACCTCCTTGTTTTCATAAGAACTGCAAGTGTCAGGAACCAAGACCATTTTGTTCATGCTTTGCTCCTTTGTGTTGCCACAGAAATGTAGAGTAGCTTGTTGCCTTGTGCACTGAGTAAGAACCTGGGTGGACTCAGTAGTTCTTGGTGTGTGTCTGCGTGTGCATGCACATATTTGCATGCTCATTCATTTCCTGCATTTTCTTTTCCAACCTGAATGAGTTAAAAAGTCCCAATCATGTATTGACTTCAGGCTGGCAAAAGGCAGAAAGGTTGAATTCCTGTAAAATTGCGTACTTATTCACTATCTTGTATTTAAGAAGCTCAATTAAGAGATGTTACTTGATCTAATTTTTCTTTACTGTAATTTTCCAGAGTATGAGGTTGTGTCAACTGAAAATGGAGGAACTGATGGTGAAAAAGAGAAATCAATTATCACTACAAATCAAACCCATTCTACTGTGGAAAACCTAAAACCTGACACAAGGTAGTTAAATAATGTAATTTTCTAAGTTAATATAACTCATTTAGACTGTCAGCTGTCTGCCACATCAAATGGAAGTACCTATGGAAATAAGACTCAATCAGTTTTCCTCCTGTTTTGACAGAAAAAAAATGTATGGTTCAGTTTAGCTTTCTTGTAAGTTAACAGCTAATACATATTTGAGGAATCTTTAGGAAACTTACAAGAGTATTTGTGGTCTGGACAAGCTGCAGAAGTGACTTGTTGTATCAGAAAGACTACCTGTCAAAAGCAAGAAAATTACCATGGAGAGGAAAAACACGTTAGTCTTGAATATATTGTTTTCTTTCAGTGTCTTAAAAGTGCTGGCAAATTAAGAATGAGTAAGTGAATTCCAGTTGATATGCCTCTCATGCAACTAGTTCAAATAAGCATGATCTATCTTTAAATATCAAATCTCATAGAAAGTATTCTCTTTTTATGGTAAAATTCAGAGCAGGGAAGAAAAGCCCTTGTCTTTTGTTACATTGTTTACTAATTGCATCAGAAAGTTAATGAGTGACACTTGGGGTTTTTCCTGTAAGACCATCCGTTTGGCTTTGGTGAATGGATTTTTCTGTTTTAGATAAACTACCCTTTTCTATTATTATAATCCATTAATTGGAAACACAACACAAAATTCTGCATAGAGCCCATGTTGAAACTTTATTTTTAGGCAATGTGTGGTGTAATCTGAGGTGCTGGTTCACCCTCTGTTGTACCAGCAGATCCTAGGAGAAGGAATGGAAACCTGTTGCACAAAGTGGAGGGGAAGGGAAGAGAATTTAAAAAACAAAATGCATGAGAAAATTATGATAGCCAAAAAGAGTTTATTTGACAGATTTCACAAGATGGGCTAGAATTGCTGTGCTTTGCTTCAAGAATGCCTGTGTTATTTCCTGAAGGCATGTGGCTTATGAGAGGGTGAACTGCAGTTCTGTCTAGTTAAGAGGAAATTTGTATATGTTAGCAACACAAAGCTTGAGCACCAAGCTTTGCTTTTCTTGATCAGTTGAAAAGGTTTATAAGAGATGGCAAAACAATGTATTTCTGGAGTAGTGACTAAAAAGGGGAGTAGGTGCTGCTAAAGTTGTCAGGTTGTGTTGTTTGTGTTTTAATTTTGGTTCTCTTTTGAAATAATGCAGTTGCATCTTTGAAAAGAACTCTCTATTATTAAGCAGATTCTCTTTAATTCCACATTCAAACTCTTCATGTCACATACAGTGGCAGAGATGGAATGGATTTGGTTAAGTGTAGAAGGACATTGAAGGAAAGAAAAGCCCTTGCTGCTGAGAGCAGTGTCCACATGATCATAAGAGAAAAACTTTTTACACTGCTCTTTGTTCAGAAAGGAAACAAGATGGAGAGAGGCAGATCCAGCTAGAACCATTGGAAGGGTATAATAAAAGCAGGAGCTATGCAGAAGCAGATAAGATGGTTTTTAACCTTAATTAGCAACAATTCTGCCAAACCTGCGAGTAGGCTTTCAGGTTTTGGTAGCAAGAGCAAACCAAACACCATGGAGTACAGCTGTCTTTTGAGGTGTGCATTTTTTTACAAGGAGCTAGATAGGAAATCAGGAGTGACTGGTGGAGGCTGACTTAAGATATAATGGGATAACTTTTCTTGAGGAGCGAGCAGCTACCGTTTCCTCAAAAAGGAAAGACAGTGAAAGCCTTTCTGGATCCAGAGGGCCATTGCCCAAAACTGGAAAGCTTTGATATAAATTGCAGTAATGCATGTCCCTCAAGTCTCACCAGATTTAAGGATGTAAAGTCCTCAGAGTGACTCTGTTCAATAAAACTCCCATTCCAAGCAAAATGTATATTTCCTAATTTTGAGGACACCTTGAGAGCTTTGGCAGAAGCACAAGAAGTAACTGTTACCACTTAAATCCAGGCTTGCTGGCACACTAAATTCAGGGGAAACAAGAAAGTGGTTAAGACAGCTGGCATCATGTAGACAGTATCTGTTCTGCCAAGAAACATCACATGTCCATAATAAAAGTCTCCTGTCTATCAGGAGCTGCTCATTAGATGAAGGAAATGGACTTGTGGATAAAATTGACTGCAAATGGAAGGAAGAGCAACAATTAAACACAGCTCAATATTCATTAACAGAGTCCCTGAAATGTCTAAAAATTCATCAAGTAATACATTAAGACTGGGAAGGAAACTTTTCCATAACTAACGTTAAAGGGAAGAGCTGTAGAAGAGGTAGAGCTGGAAAAGAAACTTGGAAGAGAAATAGAAATCCGTCCTGCAAGTGATCAGCACTTGCAAAAGTACAGCAACATATGGAAAGAGAGATGCTCAGCAGCAGAAGGTGGATTAGCTGGGAAGAACCTCTTGGCCTGGGAACACTTTGGAGAAACTGGCAAGCTAAATTAGTGACCAGCTAATTTATTTTTTCCATCTTTCCTGAAGCCCTCAGTGAGGCCTTTGTGGACACCCCATGCTGCTCTGAAGGTCCAGTGCATTCAGAGCTAAAGGCAGTTCAGGACAGATCTAAAGCAGACGGACCTAAACAAAGACTTCCCAAAAAGGCATGAAAATGTTTGTGAATCTGTCACCTCAGCCTTCATGGGTCAGTTTAAACCAGAAAGACCCTGAGCAGTTCAGCCTGTAGGTTGAGTTGAGGAGCTGTTCCTGGCAGGGATGGTTGGGAGTCACCTTGGCCAAGGTCTAGCCTCCCACTGAGCTTCTTCAGGTAGGATCTGGTAGTGCCTGGCCCAGGAGCTAAAGAGTTGATTGCCCACAGCCAGCAGGAGGGAAGGAAGACAAACAACTTTTCAATGTGAAGGGGGCAGAACAAGCAGCAGGGAAAACCTGGGTGCCAAATCATGCTGTTTGTTTGCTTCACTCTTTTGCATTCTTCAAATAGGTTATACTGCTACACCTCTGAGAAGTTCTGCAGCAAGGCAGACACCCTCCTTCCTTTGAGCTGGCCTTCACACAAGGCAGCTTTTAAAGATTAGGAGCTAATGGCCAGACTTTAAATATTTCAGGAATTTGGACAGCGTTAGGGAGGCAACAAAGACACTTTTACAGTCGCTCATCAAAAATTGCATGTGCGACTGCAGCTGTCAGTAAGTACAAACACAGAAGTTAAATGGGATGAGGATTATTGTGTAGTATTCTGTGTCTATTTAGCTGTCTGAAAAGTGACTAGATCCAGAAAAAATGCACTGGCTGAAAAAAGATTTTTGACTTTGAGTACAGTTATCAAGTATTTTGTTTTAGCAGACTCATACCATGATAATATGGAGATGGAAATGAAAATGGATCTTCATAGGTATACCACAGCTTGTGAAAGTTACTTTTAAAGAAATCAAGTTATATATATTACAGAATTTTATTGCCTTGCTGTCTTAGATATGGCAGCTTTATATGTTCCTGTTGGCTTGACTGCAAGTCTGATACTTTGAGGTGAAAGTAAAATAGAGATTTGAAAAATTTCTGACTGTGAGGACATAGACCCTTTGATATATGTGGGGCACTGTCAGCGCTTTCTAATGTAACTGATTGTTTGGGGTTTTTTTCTTTAAAAAAAAAAAAGTGTTTTTCCTGTACAATGTGATTTCATTGGAATGCTGAGATCCGTATGTTTTTTGCCAAAGGAAAGACATATCATATAAGTGCCATTTTTCCACAGTAAGACATGCCTCACAGTTGACAACCACACATTAATTTAAAGGATTTTTCCTTATAGGACAAATATTTTATCCTTTTTTCACCTAGAGAATTGCCAAATATGGTGATTGCAGGATTTCAAATCTTAGAAGATTTCTGATAGTTTAAATAATCCAGAAAGTTCAAATCTTGATATCCATTATTTGATTGGTGAGAGCTCTTGAAATTGGTGCTCTTGATGGCAGTAAGATGCTGTTTGGCTTCAGTCTAGAACTCTGATTTCTTCAGATTTGCTTCTGATTGTGACCTTTTCCTGAAATATCTCAAAGCATGTAGTATTGTTACGCTATGTGAGCTAGATAACGCTATACATCTTCCTTATACAGATAATTAACTGGATATAACTGGTGCCTGAAGAAAACTTCCCCTTGTTTTATGAATGTCTTCTACTTAAACATTTCTCTTATAGATGTGCTTCTGTGATCTAATATTCACATATACACAGCTTTGATTATGACTTTGTACTGTAGATAGCTTTTGTTACCCTTTATATTATATCCAAGAACTTCAGAATTGGTCTTGGTCACATTTTACTCAGCCCCCTGATCAGTATGACAGTAAAGCACACACCAGCATTTCTGCAGTATTTGCTGTCTTTATTCTTCTGTTAGTGAAAATATTGCAACAACCAAATTCCATTTATTCTTCTTTCTCCTGTTTAGTCTGAACAGAGTAGTGAGCTATTCAGTTTTTACTCTGTTGTTCAAATAGTGAGTGCCTGTCACTGCTGTACTTGAGCTCAAAGCAGCTAAGTCAGCCCTGTCAGGAAAAGGGGCCTGGACCAGGTCACCTTCATAGGTGTCTTACAACATATATTATTGTAAGATTGGACCTCAGGGGCAGTTTCTGGTCTTCTAGATATCAGTTTCCTCGAGTTCCTTCAATGCAGGCCAGGGTGGCTTAGTGTGTTAATGCAAATGTCATTTCTATCTTAGCAAAGAAAAATGAAAGAACTAACAATTTTTCATCCTCTGCATGGAAATTCTGTGATTCTTATAGAATGAAATGCAATGTTTATTCCACTTGGAAAAGAGTCAAACTGCAAAACTGATCATTTTAGTCAAAGTAGTTACAGTCTAACTTCCAAGCAGCCATTTGAGGAATGAGACCTGCAATATTTCATCTAAGTTGTCATACAGGTTTCCTGTTTCTGAGCTTCCTTAAAAGGCTGCTCACATTGGAACTCCCAATGGAAGTACCATTGGCATACCCAGGACTCTGCTCTTTTCTTGTTTGACATTAAAAATTCACTTCATAAGAAAGCATTGCAGTAACTTCTCCTATGTTAATAGTCAAGCTAGATCTCCCATATGTGTGTCAAGATAAGGTGATTATCCACAATTTTCAGTGTTTTTCTCCTTGAGCTGCTTCTTTGCCATAAACATTGGGAGGCCTGAGAGAGAAATGGGCTTACTGTGGTTTTTGTTGTCTTAGTTCCATCTCTTGTGTAGTAATAATGGTGTTCCTCTGCATATTCTCCTTGGAAAAAAATTGGTTTCACTGACATGTAGTTTTTTCATGGACTTTCCTAGCCTAAAATATTAAATGCAGATGTTGTTTGGGGTTTTTTTTTCCAATGAGATTTTCTGTTATTTCTGCTGGTTTCTCTGCCAAAATATGTAGTTCTTATTTCTGTATCCCTATCTTGGAACCATTCTTTTTTTGGTCAGTGTACATTTTCTCTTTCATTCTGGCGGTCTGTTTAAGGGCAGTGAAGCCCATAGCACAGACCACAGTGTCCAGGAAGTTTTACAATCCAAATTTCTATACAAGCCTTCAAAAAAGAGCCTGAAGACTGCTGAAAACTGTTCTCATGCATGTTTGTGATGGCAGCAATTGGAAGGTAGTAAAAAAAATATTAAGACTTGTTCCAAATAGCTCTGGGAAGTTTGAGTAGCCATTGGAGGACATGTCCCACCAGCCTACTGGTGTAGAAAAACAGTATTAATAAGAAACAAAATGCCTGTGAGGCTTGCATTCCACAGTTTTGTACAACATCCTGTCAGGTGCTGATCTGCTTCCCCGTTAATTATTTTGGTGATTTCAAATATACTCTTCTCTTTTTAAAAAATGTTTTGAGCGGTTTCTGTTGGAATTACGGATTAAATTGTGTCTCAAAGCTGTTTTCACCTTTATCTAATACTGTTTTGTGTTGTAGTTAGCATCCAAATCTTCTAATCACATACAAGGAAAAACCCTCTATTAATGCAGAGAGTTTAGCTTTTGTTAACAGCAAGGGTTGAAAGATAAGAACTACAAAGAAAGTTTCAATACAGGAAGATTCAGAAAGTGGCAGAAAAATACAGGAGGTTTCTATTTGTTTTATTAAAAACCTAACAGACACTGTACTAAATTGCTGTGGATATCAGGGTTCATGGATAAGCATTTCCCATTTCTCTTAGCCCCTTTTCCAACTTTGTTAGGAGAAAGATTCCTCAAACAAGCATAGCAATTCATTTTCTCTTTCCCCCTCGCTATTTTTCTTTCTTTCTTCCTTCCTTTCTTTCTTTCCTGGTCACACTGCCATGCAAGCACACTCTGCAAAGACAGAGGAGCTCTGTGCACAGAGCCCTGCACAGTTGCCCTCCAACACCAGCATCTCCCCAGCAATAGACCTGAAGTCCCAGGACTGTACTCAGATGCTCCAGTTCTCCTATTACAGTGAAAATCTTTCTTCACCTATTTTCAGTTCTGCAATCTTCAATCTTCTCCTTTTGCATGATTTTTAAAAATGCAGGAGCAGCTACATTTGCCAGAGTTCCATGTGGTACAGTGATTTCCTGTGGTGGAAAAATACATTTCAAGTAGTAATTACTATAGGTCAAGTCCATTTAATCTGCACAAGGACTTTTGCTATCTTACACAGTTTGGGAGGATTTGGATGACCTGGTCTCCAAAAGTTTGTAGGGAAGCAATCCCATAGATGTTAATGGCGTGATGCATTAGATTGCTGCTTACATAAGATAGCAGAGTTTTTGGTATATTAGGCAGGCAGATATAAAGATGGAATATAGATTCCAGTTTCTCATTAGGTAAGCCTAAATAAGCATCAGACATGGGATAACCACTCTATAGCTTCCCTAGTGCTGTTTATTAATTTCACCACACATTCTTCTTGAAACTCTAAGCATTTTTTCCCCTTCCTTGTGGTTTCTATAGAAGTGCATAACAGTTCAGATGGCACCCTTTTCTTACCATTTTATTTATATTTTTCAGATCTTTATTTTAACCTGACACACAAAAAGAAAGACTTTAGATTGTCTTCTATTAAAACAGCCACATCATAGCTTTAAAATTATAGTAAACTATGTAATATTGTGATCCCAGTCCAGCATTTCCTTTCTCTCCTTTTCAATTTTCTGTCAACTAGTTAATTCTCTTCATCTCCTAAAGTGGCTGTTTGTTATTTTTGTACTGTGGAAGCCACTGGTATTGTTTTAAGATTGAAATTGGCAGAGGAAAGGAGCCTATGATGCTTGTAAAAACACATACCACAGAACCGTAGAATTGCATGTATTTTAGTTTCCAAAATTTCCTTTTAACATTATTAATAAAGAGGCTTCCCTAATTGACTGAGCTAAACTTTGGACATTTCTTTATTATTTTCCTTTTCTCCAATTTTCTTTATATGTTTACATAAGCTGAAATCTCTATCTGTAGATTTTAGTTCTTTATTTAAATTTTGCCCTAATTTTCCAAGCCATGGTTTGGTCTTTTGCAGAGAACCTAGTGATCTCTAAACCACAATTTGAAAAACAGTGCTTGGAAAATAACTTTCAGTTCTTGTTTTTGTCTTTTTGGAATTAGAGAATTGATGAGTCCAAGTTCATAGACTAAAGATTTTTGGGAGCAGGACTGATTCCTATGAAGAATGTTGCCTAATGCAGCCCAAAGTAGAGCATATCAACTATTGAGAACAATATATTTGTTCAAAAATCAGCAAAATACATACAAAGGGACAAAAACAGATTATTATCACCTGTGAGATCAAACCATAAACTGCCTATAAAGCAACAGAACATTCCATCTTGGTGATCACATTTACAGTAACAGCTTTAGACAAGGTGTACATCCTGTGAAGGAAGCAGGAAAACTTCTTTGTAGTCTTTTATCTCTAGGTGTGGATTAATTTCTATATTTTTAAAAATGTATCATCCAGCTATTATTTTACGACCTCCAACATATTAGGAAATCTTTGTTTATGCTTCAGTGATTCTTCAGAAAGAATCTCCAACTGCTTTGCTACAGTTCTCTATATTATGACCTTTCCTAGATGATAAGAGTACTTCTTTACTAAAAAAGTTACTGTACCACATGGCCAATGTGGATACTAACTACTCAGGTCCTATTTTTAAAAGCATATCTTTGCTTAAGCAATTTGAAGTTGATAATGAAGATTTATAGATTCCTAAATTGATTATTTAATCAATGTTAATGTCTCCCTCCTACCGTGGGGTAATATGGATGGTTCCAAATGCTCTTTCAGCATGTTTAAATAAATGTCAAGATTTCTCCAAATAGACTTCTTTCAGCTCAAAACAAGCCCATGTTTCTCTTAGCAATATCCATGAATTTCCACAATGCATCTGTTCAGCATACCAGTCTATATAAGTATTTCTCTCAAAAAGAAAAGAAAACTCTAGAAATAAAGGCAATTGCTTAAGTAAGCAATTTTTAAGTTAAATATTGTCTTAGAAGTACAGTGGATGGAAAACAGTTGCTTGGTACTGCATGAATACTCCACTGAGGTTAATTAGTTCAGGTTTTGCAGGAGCCAAGGAGGAATGAGAGGTAATCCAAAGTTTGGATTGAATTATTCTTCTGGGGCATTGCAAATGGAGTTTACAAATTTCCAACTGTGCAGAGTGTGGTATGGGGGTTTTCTTTCTTTAGAAAATTGCTGTTTGGAAATGATTCCAGCAGTAAGTTACAATGCTATGTTACTGTCACGAGTAACCAAAGTTATAGTTGGTAAATGATCCTTCTCGAGTCAAGAGCTGAATGTTTAGTTGCCTACTTCTGAGACTCCCATTTTTTTCTGTGTTTAGAGCAAAAGTGCCTCTAATTTGAGGCCCATTTTCCAGCCCTACAGTCCCTTTGACTCATGTCCTGTGGCTCCCTGTCACTGATGAAGAGAGGCTCAGTGTTAGGAGAGATTCACCGTGTGTGTGTGCCCAGAGCATGGGAGATGTCCTCTGTACATGGCACTTCCACTGTTAATCGAGCACTGAGAGGTGGGGGACGCTTAAGAACAGGAGGCTGGTTTGGATTCTTTTCTTCAGTCATCTTCTGTTTTCACAGCACTGTGTTTGGTTCCCCACATGGTGATGAAAAGGCATCATGAGATAGCTACAGCACAGGCTGATGTTGTGCCACATCAGTAAAAACACATGCAAAAGAGACTCTGCACAGTGTCTTGTCATTGCTTCATATACTTATTATTAATATACATTCAAGAAATTGGATCTTTGCCTTGGCTGAGCTCATGTCCTGGAAGATTTGCCCTGTGTTTTGCTACTGGTCCTGTCTGTCATTGTTGGTGGGCCTGACGGGCATTGAATTGGATGTTTGTGTTCTTAAGAAAGCAAAAAGTACAAATAAATAGCAATGTCCTTTGCTCAGTCTCTGCTTATCAGGTTGCTTCAGACCTCATCTGAACTTGCTCCCTTTGCCAGAACTGAAACTGCTGTGTGAGAGGAGACAGATGAGTCAATGGTCAATTAAATCAAATATTAATTGTATGTGTGCAAAGAATTATCAAATGGACTGGTTAATTTTGTGTTCAGTTCAGCTCTTACACAGTTTGGACAAAAAACGTCCCAGTGGTTTTGTGACAAGAAATTGGTTTTTTTGTTCTTCTCCAGAAGAGGAGTAGCACCAATGTGTGTGCTGCTTGCTTGCTCCAGACTATTTAAGAATACTTAGTTTGCAAAATTTTCATCTCTTCAATTTTATTCCCCAGTTACGAATTCCATGTGAAACCTAGGAACCCCCTTGGTGAAGGTCCAAGTAGCAATGTTGTGGCATTCAGTACTGAATCAGGTAAGAACTTCCAAAGATCAGACCATCATTTACAGCAGATTTAATATCCATGTTTGTGAGATGCATGAAAGGCTCTCTCACTTCATTTTGTGCATTCAGTCTTGCTCTTTACTGTCTCCTGAATGGCTTTTTACCACCATGCCTGGACAGTCAGCCTGGGATTGGAACTGTGTTGTGTGAGGATGTAAGATGGGCAGACTGCAAGAGAAAAAAACAGAGGAACACAGAGGCTTTGCCTGGTATTCATTGTGAAGAAAATTGCTTCATCCTTAGAGAGGGCTCAGCCATTTAAGATTTATATTCTTGACCTTTTTGCATTTATCCAACTCATTAACAGCTTCTGGATGGGGAGCATAAGGGGTTTTTTGGGGGCTAGTGTGTTCTTAGGTGCTTTTGCTACCTATTCAATAAGACTGCTGTAAACAGTGACGACGTTTGGCTGAAATAAGGATTGAGAAAGAGCTGTTGTGAAAAAGTGTCCCAGTAGGTCCCCTTCCCTCCTGTTTACTCTCCAGTGAAACAGTTAAAGAGGTGTTTACCAGCCTGTTTTGGCCATTGGTTGGTCCCCAAGTCAAGTTCTCTCTGACTCAGAGGTGAGAATCAGAGCTCTTTTGCTTTCTTGCTCCCCTTAAGGTTAACTACAGTTGGCTTGTTGGTTTTAGGCAAGCAAGATACCATCTTTTGTGCAGAAGTGTTTATTGCTTGGTAGTAGTGAAAGACCACATAAAACACAAAATAGATTTAGCCTTTATAAAAGGACTTTCTCAATCTGTGTTTTGAGCCAGGTGTAATAATTTAATAGCCCTCAACTAGTGCTGTCACTGATGGATGAGAGCTTTGGCTGAGCAAAGGATTACTCAGGGGGGAGTGCAGACTATGCCACACATATTTAAAAACTCTGAATACACTCTTTGTAATCCTAGATTGTTAAAAGTGAAAAAATGTTTGCACCAAGTGCAGTTTTCATGAATGACAAGGCTTATGTTCAGTCTCCTATTTAGTTTGGACGAATTATGCATTCAGTTTTGTTTTTTCTTAATTGCACACATCCATTTCTCACATTTGGGCTTTCAAAGCCAAGTTTTTTGTGGCAAGTATTACAGAACTGCCCTTTTTATTATTTAGGTTTTGAAATTGAAATTTTAATAAGACGCAGTACAATTGGCTTTTTCTGGTTACAGGTTTAAACTCTTATTTTTACTAGAACTCTGCTTGGCTGGTGTTGTCTCCATAAGCAAAATTATTAAAAGCTCATTGATACTGGAGTTTCACATAAGAAATATATTTCTTCTAATTTAATTTAATACAAAAGTTAACTTTGCTTCCAAAACTCTTTCTGTTTCACAAATTACAGCTTACGTCAGCTGTAAAAAATCACTTACCAATGCTTTTCCATCGAATTATTGGGAACGTTCATTTTACAGTGTCTGATTGAATGTTTGTTTTCTTCCCCCAGCGGACCCAAGAGTGAGTGAGCCAATTTCAAGTAAGTGTTTTATATATAAATCTGATCAGCAGTTTTTTTAGAAATGAGATAGCAGAATTTTACAAGGAGGGTGGCTCTGCTGCACCAGCTGGATGAGTTACAGAATCAAACAGCATTCACACACAATTTCACTCCTTCCACCCATGCCCCTGCTAAGGAATTCATGCGAGGCTGCTTGTTTACCTGAGCATAAAGTGATCAACGTGATGTGGAGCTCCCATGGCAGCTGGGATGGCTTCAAACCAAGGTACACAAATGAGCCAAGGACAGCCTCATATTTTCTCAACCTTGTCATTAAAGCAAAGAAAGCTCTGCAAAATGAATAAGCTACTCCACACTTTTTAAGTGAGTTAACAGAGCACAACTCAGAGGATTCTATTTATCTGTCTTTGTATTTTAGGAAAATTTTCTGCTTCAGAAGGCTTGATCTAGCTCTGCTTTAGGTCACTTTCAAGACTCTTGCTGTTCTTGATGGAAGGTGGACTGAGCTTTTGAAGAAGAGCTGAGATCATTCAAGCAAATTGGACTGCTTTTTGTATTTGTAATAGACATCACTCTTACTTTGACAAACACTGTGTCACCATTTTTCTCCACATAATTAATGGCACTTCATTTTTACATGTATTTTTGTTAGATCACAGTTTTCTGCAAGTTGATTGTCTTGGCTTGAACACACTGGAGAATGGTGACTGTATCACACACTTTGTAAATGAGAGTTTTGCCAGTACAAACATTGTCCCCCTAACAAGGTCCTAGAATGAACTTATTCCAAACCTGCACCAGAGGACAGCAGGAGGAGTTGACAGCACCAATTGTATCTGCATACTTTGGTGTTTCCCTGAAATATTTCTTGTGTTGGAAATGCAGGTGCCATGGTACATTCTGTTTCATCAAGGTTTCTAATTCTAGTTATTGAATGTATTTGTTGTGTGTAATTTTGTATGCAGCATCAAACTTCAGCCTCTTTTTTCCTCTCCTGCAGTGGGGAAAGATGCTATCTGGACTGAAATCCCGTTCAACTCAGATACATATTCAGAATGCAAAGGCAAACAATACGTAAAGAGGACTTGGTATAAGAAGTTTGTAGGTGTGCAGCTATGCAATTCCTTGAGATACAAGATATACCTCAGTGATTCACTTACAGGTAAGAAACATTCAAACCAGTGCTGTCTGTACTATACATCCCTGAAAGATATTATGGTTCCTGAAATAAGAGGTTTAACAAGATGAGGTCAGCTGAAATGTGATCAGATTTGTTTAATTTAGTCCACAGATTAATCCCAAACAGTAATCTGCTTGTGCTCCATAACCATTGATATGTTTGATACTGAACATTCAGACTCCAGAGGAACCTCTCTGTGGTGATCATCTGATTTTAAGTACCTTTTCATATGCTGGGGATCATACAGAAAACTGATGAAGATCAGAGTGAATAGGATATATTGTAAACAGCCAAATGGGTATTTAAAGGGTAGCCTGGAATAATTATTAATCAGAGAATCAGGGCCTCATTTTAGACCTGTCATTTCCATCCCTTTTGGTAAACATCTGGTTGCTTCATTACTGGATGGCTTATAAATACACCACTTTAACTCTAGTCAACAGGTTTTACTCACCTGCTTTGACATTTTTGTTTTGTTTTTACATTCCTCATTTTTGTTCATGATCTTTTTTCCCTACCTTTTTGTCTTCCTCATATTACATTTTATTACTAAAGGAAACTTCCTGGCCTTACAATCTCAAGTTTTGTTTGGTGTTTTAAGCCCAATTGAGTGTGATGTGTTTAAGACCTGAATCAGGTGACACATGATGGGGAAACAGCCTGTGAGAAGTGTTTTTAAGTTAGTTAATAGGAGATCTTTGTGTCTCATGCAGCTTGTGCAAGCTATATCTGCTACATTAAGAATTATGTTAACTTCTTATAAGGCATCCGAAGCCCCTGGCTCTGTTCTGTGTGAGATCTCTTATCACAGACAGCTCTGTGATAATGGCATTAGCATGGCATCTGAGCACAAAGATGTGTGGGAAATGCCTTTGAGTGCAAGTCAGGCAAGTGTGTTCAACACATTGCACTGAGTTAGCTAGGAGAGACTATGGCTGGAAGTATCCACTTTCATAACCTAAAGTTGCCCCATCTCTGAGCTCAGCACCTCACAGGAGCAGAGCTCTGGGCTGCATGGAAGGAACATGGAAGGAAAAGAGCAGGGGAGTGTAGGGCAGCCCACGTTGCCATAATTTTAAGCTTCCCTGCCTTGCATCTGGCACCATTCTCTGATGAGCAGACAAGGGAGGAAAGCCTTGTCATTTAAGTACAATCCTCCGAATGTAAATAATATCTTAGCAATTATGTGAATAAAAGAGAATGTTTTGAACAGATGTATCATTCATTCAACTGTTGCTCTTCTAACCAGCTGTGATCAAATGACAAGCACTGGCAATGAGGCATGATGTGTCCCATAACCAGCCAGCAGAGGAAACAGCAGTGCTAATCTAGCAGGACTAGACTTCAGCCCTAAATCAAGTGAATTAACACTGCAGTGAAAGCTACTCCAATCTGAGAAGAAAAGTTTAATATCAGGAGCCCATTTTCCTATTTTCATTAGATTGTTTTTGTTCTTGCTGAAAGGGGGGTGGTTTAACCTCGCTGGAAAAAGAAGAGGTAGACACACTGTATTCATTATACTGGCTAAGCCTGGTTCTTGCACTTGAATTGTTACAACCAGAGCTGACCAGTTGTCACAATATTTAAAAGAAGTGAAATGTTTATGTAGAGGGAAAGCTGCTTTTTCCCCGTTTGCTAAGCGAGGCCTCTGTGTGCGAGTGGGAGGTTTTCCTGTTTGAAGTCAAGTTCTGTTCAGATGTGTTCCATGGTCCCCTCACCTCGCCGTGCCCCTGAGGCTGGTGGAAGTGTCCCTAAAAGCACCAGCCAGCTGGACCAGTGCAGGGCTGCACTGAGCTCTGAATTCCACTGGATGCTGGAAAATCTTCCCAAAGTGCTGCTTTTGAAGCAGTGTAATTGCCTCAAAACTTGAGTGCATTGTCCAAACACTGTTGCATAAGGAAGGCAACAACTGTATCTTTGCATGCTGGTTTTTAGCATGAATTTATTTTTCTAGTGCTGTGGAATTTATAATGTATAAAACAAAGTTTGTATGTAAGATTGTCATGCCACCCACAAGAGAGCACTGGGGAAAAAAATTACTTTGTGCTAGAATTTCTATCCCCAAAACAGAAAAACAGTTATTTGTTAGCTAAATGGTTTTAAGTGTGTTCTTTTATTATGGAAATAATTGGGCAGTAAGAATGTAATAGTCACTGAGAATGCTGCTAATTTATGAAGATCAATTGTTTGAGTTATGCATAGGTTAAGCTGTGGGCCAGAAGATTATGTGTAAGTTACTGTACTGGTGTTAGCCATTAAAATATGTGGTTTATTCTCTCTCTTATGGAGAAAGACTGATCTGTGTTACATATGCCAGGACAGTTCCATAAACCAGCATCTACTGCTGACCTCATTTAACAGTCCTCCAGAGCAGTCACTGCAGGCATTCCAGAAAAGCAGGCCACCTAAAAATAAGTATTTATTGGGGGAAGGAAAAAAATAAATTCTATGTGTGACCTTCAACAGCTGTGGAAAAAAAAAAAAAAAAAAAAAGCTTTTTTGGGCAGCCTGAATGTTCTTAATTTCAGAGCAAAAAATTGCTGAGAGGAACTCCCTCTGACCAGTTCTCCTATGCAAAACACATGTCTGCAGCCAAAGCTAGATAGCAATAAATAATTTTGTAAAGCTAGAGAAGAGCCACATGCACAGAGACCATCAACGGGAGGTGAGAAATTTTGGCAAAATATTGCTCAGATCACAAAAACATTGGAGTTTATTGGCAGGCTGCTCTTTTATTAATTGCTCTTTGGAAGCACCCCATCACCTCTCAAACAGCCAGACTGGCACGGATTCAAGGCTCCAGGACACCCAGTATCTAATGAGTAGCTTGACTTTCTGCCTAGCTTAAACCTGCATCCTGAGCCTTTTTTTAAGTGCTCTCATCTTTCCTTTCAACATCTCAATCAAAGGTTGAACTTACTGAGAACTAAGTGCTGCGAAAGAAGCTTAGAAAGAATGGTAAGTTTATCTACAAAGGTTTCCATCCCAGGTTTGGGAAGAGAACGTAGCATGCTCTCCTCCATCTTCTGAACTGAATTTTACTAATGTATAGCAAATCAAATCAGCAAGAAAAAACATCTGTCCAAGCTCCTTCACTGTGCCTGTTAACAGGATAAGCACAGCCTGTAAAGTCAGCACAGCACATGTGACACTTGAGACTTTGGTTTCTACTCAGTCACAGTAAAATGACCTGTTAAGCAATCCTGCAAGTAAATACATGGGCACACTCCATGCTCTGGATAAGTACTCAGTATCCAAGGTCATCTATATGTGAAAGGCTATCACCTGCACATACATGTTATAAAAATATGATGATTTATAAAACAGGCCTTGGCTATGTTAGGAGGTGGTCTATAAAAACATTTCCGAAGGTACTGGGGGCCTTGAATACCTTCTATTCAGATCACTACCTTTGCTTTTTGATTATATTCTTGGTAGTAACAAAATTTCCCTTACTGTACGAAATGTAAGGAGAGGGAAAAATTACATCCAGGCATAGATTTTGGCCAGGAGTGGGGCACTTTTGCCTTAGCTGTGAGCACTTGGAGCCTGCATGTCATGCTCAAATTACAGCTACAGGTGCTGAGAGGAGAAGAATCATAGCATTCACCTTGGCTTCTCCACAGAGGAAAGAGCACAGCCCATTGCCTCTGGTGGTTTTTGGAAATAGCCTTCACTAAACTTTGCTGCTTCTTTGCTTTCAGGAAAATTTTATAACATAGGAGACCAGAGGGGCCATGGAGAAGATCACTGCCAATTTGTAGACTCATTCTTAGATGGAAGGACAGGACAGCAAGAAGATCTACCAGTCAAAGATGGTAATTCCTAACACCTGTCTCTATAGCAAACCTTGGCAATTCCTTTTTTTGTTTCTATTTCCTGCCAGTGGATTCAATGCCCACTGATTGAATGAAAGGAGAAAGTGTGATAGAGAAAGGAGAAAGGGTGATGGAAGGAGCTGCCAGCTCTGGAAGCAGAAAAGGGTCAAGAAGTTTTTGAGAGTGAATGACGACTTGTTAAGACGGTTATGACTTGGGTTTTGTTAGGTAGCAAACAGCCTCTCTCCTGTTTAAAGCAGCCCAACAAATTATTCACAGTTGGTATTACATATTTAAACCCCACCACAAATTTGAGTTTGCAGAGAGGCATTAAGTGGTGTGTTTAAACTAGCAAGGTTGATTTAAAGCACTGTATATAATCAGTTGAGCATTAAATACCTTGTTTGGTACTAATGAGAAATTGAAAAGTTATGGCTGGAAAATATAATTCATGCTGCAGTAATTCTGTGTGTACCAATTGCAAAAGAGTGCCCAAAATTCCAGTCTGGTCTAAGTGGACATGGGACTGGATGTGCTAAACACAGCTGTGACCTGCCTGGCTATTTTTCACACATTGCTGAGGCATAAGAAATTTGTACTGTTACCTGAACTCCTACTTTGCTGCTTGGCAGAAGTGCCAGGGTGAGGTGTTCTGCTCCTTGTGGGGGAAGAACACAGGCTGTCCTGGTACATGCCCACGTGTGCTGAGCAGATCATGGAACATTTTACTGAGGAAAACAGCAAAACAGTTTTCAGTACAATATCAGCATGTTGACCAAACCTTTCTGTGCTTCGTTTACAAAACACCCCACAGGAGTCCAGAAATGCATTGAAGTAGGTGTGGGAGATGAATGTGAAATTCCTAAGTCTTTCACAAGGTTTTCCAAAAAACAAAGTAGTTGAGCGGTCTGAAGGGTGTTTATGTGTTTTGTGAGTTTCTTCTAAAGAGGTTTTTGCTTTTCCCTTCCCAGTCAGTGCTGCCCATTTGAAAAAGTATTTTGTGCAAGAGATGGTCAGAATCCAATTTGCATTGCCAGGACAGCAAACTTCTCAGTTGTATCAGATTTGCACTTTTAAAAATATTAGAGTTTTTTTTAAAAACTTTTACCTAACAACCTTGCTACCTCAGTCTAAAAGACACTTAAAACCAGTTTGATTTCAGCAACTGGACTTGAGTGAATTAATGAGCTACACTCATTTTTAGGCCAAAACAAGCAAAGACCTCACCTTTTCAATAGCTTGTATTTCTAGCAAATTAACTGAACAGAGGAAATAAACAGTCCAACAGACCAATTGTTCTGGCTGTAGCAGGTTGATTTCTGAATTAATTACATGTATTTGACCTGAAGTGCTGTGAGGGAATCACAGCGGATGCTGCCTCTCAGCTGCAGAACAGTATTGTGTGTGTGTGTGTGTGTGTGTGTTGAATGGAGCCAAAATTCCTCACTTTAATTTGTAACCTAAAGTTAGTTGTTTGAATGGGAAGCAAGTGTGTTGCCAAAGGCAACAGAGTGAAAGCAGGAGGATGATTTCTCATTTAGGGATGGAGAGATGCTGTGAACTTTGCCTAGTGGCTGAGTTTCATTGAGGTTCACTGCAGTGTCAAGGCTGCACACTGGGGACTGTTTGTCACTATCACTTTGCAATGTGGAGCAGCCTCTAGTTCCGAGAGCCCAGCATGGTCAGAGAGGGGACAGAGGGGCCACAGGCTGTGCCCAGCCAGCATCACCCACGGCAGGGTGCTGAGATCTCCAGGGGAGGCAGGCTTCACCTCAGCACCACAATCCCAAGCACTTTTGCTTTAATTTGAGTTGGAACAGCAAATTGCAGAGCTGATGGATGTAGGGGCAGCCAACAGCTCTCCTTGTGGCAGGTGGGTTAATGGCTTGGTGACTGCAGCCACTCACTGAATTGTTAATTGCAGGCTTCCTGGAACCAAAGCATGGTACTGTCCTGAGAGCTTCATGTGAACAAAACTCTCTTCTCTGTTCCAGGGTTTTTCAGGGCAGTTCGTCAGGAACCTGTCAAATTTGGGAAGATCGGCGGGGAGACTCAGATTAACTACGTCCGTTGGTACGAGTGTGGCACATCCATTCCTGGCAAGTGGTAGATGCCACGTGAGGTTGGTGCAAGGCCCAGCCCGTGCCCCCCCGCCCAACTGCCCAGCGCAGGCTGCAGGAAGGCAACGCTTACGGTGCGCCTGGCACTCCGGTGTTGGCCGACGTGCGAGGCTTATACAAGTCTAATGCCAATACTGCATTAATTGTGTAATAGTGTAGGCTGCTTACTGTAGTTATCCAGTGTTACAGATTTGTTTTTAGAATTAAAAAAAAAATCACAGGCTAGGGACGTGTTGTAGGATAACGTATAGGGAAGCTGGCTCCCTATTCTTGAGGTATGGTTTATATGGTATTTTAAAGATACAATGTGTATATTATTTATCACGATGTTGTAATAAGTGTTTAAGGCACAGATATGCCAGAGTTGGTCATGGAATGCAATGTGCGTTAGTTTTTAAATATTCACTGGTCCTGTAATGCGAGTGCCATAAGCTACCCATCCTAATCCATCTGTAACATCTCCCAGTCATAAATTATAGAAAAGATCCTATAATTTTTAATATCCTGCAGCCAGTAAACTTGAAGCACTTTCTCCTTACATGAACAGTTTATGCTCCTGCCGAAATGCTGAGGTAGGTTGCTGTATGTGCAGCTTTAAATGATCAAGTTCAGTGGTTTTCTTCCATGTTTGTTTTCAAAGGTTTCAGCCCCAGCCAAAGCCACGTTCAGCCTGTCACTATGGAGTCAGAGCTGCTGCCCATGAGCCTGGTGGTGGCTGGCAGGGAGGGTTGGTGTTCTCTAATTGAAGTGGACAGGTACATATGTACATGGAATGAAAAAACAAAGCTGGCCTCCACAGCTGGGGTTTTTCAGGAAAATGTAATTTTCAGAGCCTGACACTTACTGGTTCAAAAGCCAAATGCGTGTACCATGCAAGGGGACTTGGAAAGAAAAATGAAAGAGGAAAAGGAATAAACCAGTTATAACAGCATGATCAGGTTTATTTTATTTAAAAATTCTGGTTTAAAACATTTTTCATTGGGGACAAAGGGGAAGTACTGATAACTGAACTTTAACACTGCTTTACAGTTATTTTGATTAAAACCTCTCCCAAAGCTACTTGTTGTACTGCTTGAACATTTATGAACTAAATAAAGAGATGTAGGTTTTTTTAAAGGTGTTATTCATTACCTTACTAATGTATTGAAGAAATATGAACAGGAACACCCAGATCTATAGAGTAGTCATTTATAGAAAATACCTTATAAAGTACATTGCAGGTACACTGTACTCCTAATAAAATATTTTTTAATCAAGTGCTTTTTTCAAGTGTTTTACATGAAAACAAGGGTTAGTTTCTGTGGTAAATGCTGTTATTCAGAACAAACTGCTTACTGGAAACAAGCCCCTGTTAAATGGTGTGATGAACACAGGATGTGTTAGGTCCAAGAGCAGAAATGGAAGGAGCTTACTGGGTAGCTGTGGGCACAGTACTATTTAAGAACAGCAGGAAGGTAAGAATAGCTGAAGGTAGGAATATTTTCACTCAACTTTGTAATTTGTCTTTAGGAGAGTTCAAGCAGCTTGCTCCAGTTCATTTCTTTTATTCCCCACTTAGTTTTACATATTCCTAGAATCTGAAAAATGGAAAAATTTTAACTTGGAGAATGTTTTGTCCTCTGCTGTAATATGGTCTATTGACTTCATTACAGCCCTTGATCTGCTTTTTCTTGGCTCAAAATTGAGTCACTAGGATTGCACTCCCAAGTTCTTCTGGGTGGCAAAGAACCTGTGGAAAGTTTTTAAGAGCTCTTTTTTTAAAGATACACTTTTGGTTTAAATTTTCAAGTAATAAATGAATTCTCTCCCACACTCTATTAAAGCAAAATTGATAAGAGGCTTTAAGATGTTACAGATTGGTTCCTAACCATTTGGTAAAAGGGTCACTTGACAATTAATGACAGCAGAGAGCACACAACCACCCCCTGCTGCAAAACCTCAGCGAAAGCCATCTGCAGTCCCAGCACTTCTCCAGTTACACACCCAGAAATCTGCCCCTCCTCCTACAAACTCCTGCACCGCTGCTCTTTACCACGAAGTCTTTGCATCCAGCATGCATGCTGGTCTCAGCACAGTTGTCTTGTTCAGTATTACCTAACTTCTAAAATCAAGATCAGGCATTTAATAGATTCAGGGTTTTTATTAGTTTTTCCATGTGAACATTACAATTTATAATACATCATATCTAGTTTGACCTCCAGAATGAATCTAATTTAGTACATCATGGTATTAGTAAAAACAAGCCTGATACGTGGGCTAAACTTCCAACTAGTATCTTCATATCCTTCAGACAAGGCAAGCTAGAATGTCAATCACTTTACAGACATTTAAGTAGTGTTTTCCAAAAACCACCCAGCCCCAAATTAAACTAGGAAGCGAATACAATTTAAAGCAGGAAAGATTTGGTCATTCCCTCCCCCCAGCAGAATTTAATTAACAGCTATAGTTTTGCCTCATTACAGTTTTGGAATCTCAATTAAAAATCCTGGAGTCTGTTGGGATGGAATCGCACGTGTCAGTCGCTGTCTTCAGGGGCACCTCCTTAGCGGTAGCCGGGCCCGGGCTGGGTGTAGCCCTGCGGCCCGAAGGGGGGACGGCTGCGGGCGTAGGGGTTGGGCCCGCTGGGCGGGGGGGTCATGGTGCTGCCGGGCGGGGGGGTGAAGCCGGGCCGCGGCTGGAAGGTGCCCGGCGCCGCCTGGGAGCCGCTGTAGGCGGCGGGCTGGGAGGCCTGCGTGGTGTAGGGCTGCGGGGGAAAGCTGCCCGCCGGGTACTGCGGCGGCTGCTGCGCCGGCAGCTGCTGCGCCTGCCCCGGGAAGGCGGCGGCTGGGGCCGGGGCAGCCGCCTGGCTGTAGGCCGGGAACTGCTGGGCTTGCTGCGACGGGGGCTGCTGCTGGCTGTAGCCTGCTGGAAAGAGAGAGTAAGGTGAGGTGAGAGGCACTAACGAACCGGGGGCGCCTGCAGAAAGACCTTTTGTTCCTAATGTTCACAGTGACAAACGCAAAACAATGCAGGAAGCACAGAAAAGGCAAACCAAGCGTGAACTGCGAGTTTTCCTGCCTTTCACATAAGCACACGGCTGGGGTTTTGGTGCACACCGTGGCAGCACAGCACACTGACAACAGTTACTATAAAACAGTTTTCCTGTGACTGACGAGAAATAAAGAAAAAAAAAGGCAAGTAGTCTTTTCTGTAATATCACACAAAAAAATAAAGCCTTCATTGGCAAATAAGGCAAAATTCAACCCTTTTCCCAAATAAAGCCTCCAAATTAAACTGTCTTGACAATACTCCCAGGGTTTAATACAAGTCATACCTTTGGTTAAATTATAGGTGTTTTCAGTTCTTTAGTGTTAAATATGAAAAGGTTGTGTAGAACAGAACACTTTAGCACAAAACTTCCATTTATACGTGTCCCAGATTTGATTTTTCTGTATAAAACTAGCTTCCAAAGGGAATTTCTCTTCTTGAAAATTTTAAAATGGAACAAAGTTCTTTCATGAAGAAATAGCTACTTTTATCCATCACGAAACACACCTGCAGCTACTTGCAATGAAACCTCTCCAGTGACTGGAATCCTGTCAGCATTAAACACCAGACACACAAATTATTAAAAGTGCACAGCCCTAAATGGAAAGAGAAGGGTAAGAAGGCACTGCAGTAAACTCACCTTGAAACTGGGATCAAAATTTACTCATGAGACAAACCTCTGAGGGGTCCATTTTTACACCCATGTATAAATAGTCACTGTTGCCTAGTAGATCTACAAGAGTGGGAAGGGATCCTGCTCTTGGGAAGACATGGGTTTGAAAGGAGACAATACTCATGAGAACTAAAGCAACACAAACAAAAAGATCCTATGACTCAATATCTCCAAAGGTTGCTGTCAGTAGGTCCTCAAAAAAACTCCTCTGTTTCTGAAGATTAATTGTGAACTAAGTTATAACAAACAGAGGTGTCCCCGTTAAGTTTCTGATGGCATTTCATTCATACTTGACAATGATGTTGATTGGAAAGCAAAACCCACATTGCACTACAGCTTTCACAAGAACATCAGTAAAATAATGAATTAGACGATGGTAGGATATGTCTAGAAAGCAGATTGGAATTCCTTTGTTTCCCCACTCAGTTTTTAAGCCTAGAGAGTCAGACAGACCCTTCTACTTCCAACAGGCTTGCTACTTCTGAAATTATACCTCAGTACATCTGTCTCTGCATTCTAATTACAAATGAGAGGAGGGAGAAATCTGCAGAGAACACGATACCATTTAGACACTCAAACCAACAAGATCTCACACAGTGCACAGGAACAAAGTCTGAGGCACAAACCGTTAGTCCAAGTATTCTAGGGTTCTTATCCAAGTTAAGCATGGAATTTCTTCGTGAGCTCTGCAAATATTCTCATCTACATAAAAACTGATGCACACCCACTGTGCACCAAGAAAAGGTCACACTGTCTCCGAGTCACTTAATAGGAGTCTTTTGTTTAGTTTAAGGAGGATTTTTTAAAACAAGGAATGATAAACGCTTCATATAATTTTCTGAAGTTATTCAGTAAAATGCAATTTGTTACAGAATCTACGCTTACAGGTTCATCCCTAAACCTCATTTGGATTATCATTCCTAGCATATACTATGCATTCCTAGATGCCAGCTGCTTCTAAAGGAACTGAAAGTTCTGAGGTCACGTTTATTTTGGGTATACACCAAAACCAGCTTTTCATATTTCACTGCACATACTGCACATAAACCACTAGTGCACTAAAATATTCTTCTGCTAAAAGTCCACTGGCACCTTTATTTAAGGTATCAGGAAAATCAAAAGCTAAAAAATAAAAACTATCACTTGAAAATTTCTCTGGGATTTACAGCATATGTAATAGCCAAGGATTTACTGAATGACAACTACAGTGTTTGCACCACTAAATTTTGGACAAAGAGATCATTCTATATGCAAGAAATAGGCACCATCTTTAGACACCTTCAATATTTAAGGAAGGTAAATTGGGATGTTCAGTCATTAACTTGCTAAAATCCCATGACTGCAGAATATAATCCTGAAGGCTGCTCACCCTTCAGGTGATTCATTTTGCCTGCCTTTCTAACAAGGCATTCTGCTGATTAGTAATCACGTCTTCCTTTGGTTACAATCAAGTAGGACTGAACTTTGACTACATATTAACGACATAAACAGCTACAGTGCTCTCCTCCTGGCAATTTCTGCATTGTGCCAGTTCCCATAAGGAACACAGGCATCTGTGCAGCTCAGCACCCTGACCTGCCCCGCAGGGTGAGGAACTGAAGTTGACAGGGTTGGGCACTGCAGGAGAGGTCCTGCAGCTGAGCTGCTGCTGCAGAGCTGCTTACCTGGGTACTGCACGCCGTACTGCTGCTGGGGCTGAGCCTGCGGCTGCTGAGCAGGGTAACCAGGCTGCTGGTACTGCTGATACATCTGACCTAGGGATTAAAAATGCATTTCATTGAAGCCCAGTACCCTGGTGCATTACAGCAAACGATACCCTGACAGTTCAACATCACAGAAACAAACCCAATGACATCAAAGTACAGATTTCAGTTTCTGAAACGTGCTGTTCTGACTAAATAAACGTTATCTAAAGTGTTACGTGAGGCTTACTATTGCACATTTTCAGAGGCTGCCAGAAGCTATGCACCTTACTTAGCACTACTCTGGTGGGTAACAGACCAGGAATCTTTAAACATCTCCATAACTGCTCCAGAACTTATACTGTAAATTAAAGTACTTCAAAAGTTAAACATGTCCTCAGATTGTCTGTTTAGATTAGGTTTTGAAGACCATTTCTGCAACCAAGTACTGTAAGCAGAGTGGTACACTATTTATGCTGACCACATTTTCCAGATAAGTCATCCATCTCTTAGCATCGCCAAGTTTTCTTTAGAAACCCAGCGGTATACACCCGAAGCAAAAATAAAACCATACATCCTTAAGCTTGGTAGTCCAAGTCAATGCTTATTTTTCCTACATTTGCTGTTTTCAATTTCTTGGCCAGAAGAGGGAGAATATTTGTTTAGACAACCTATGGGTCCTGTTGAGGCTTTATGCTTCTGCTATTTTTCAATCTAGTAAGTCATAGTCAAAGAACAAAATCAATTATCTGCCAAAACTAAAGCTTAGCTGAACTGAAGCAGACATGGAAACTTTACTATTATGAAGTGTTACTGTACTATTATTCATTCTGCAAAGACCAGCAGACTGTATAAATACTGTAAACTCTATCTTCGGAGCTGACCAAGACAAAAGCAACTCAACTCTGCTCCAAGTCCTCCCAGACAGACCCCTGTCTACACTGATTTAAAGTAACTCCCTGCTTCTTCTTTTATCTGCATTATTTGCAACTGAAAGGAACAGTATTTTACATTCACACTAAGGTGTTTAGAATATTTTATATTGATGCAGTCACTTAAAATATTATTTGGTGTGCAATTATTGTGGGATTATGAGAGTGCAAAACACAAGGCTTGAAGAGAATTTAAGCCTGCTAGTTTGATAATTAAGAATTAGAAACTCAGAAAGTTCTCTTTCTGAAACTCATTTGACATGGGGAAGTTCTGGGAGAACAACCAGCAGGCTGGCAGTCCCAGGATAACTCCCTACAGGCTAACAGAGACCACACTGGCACCTGCTGGAAATCCCAGGTAAAGGGATAGCAAAGAAACAGCATGCAGTTTTACCAAAGGTTTCTGAGAAGGCTTGCTGTCTTCAGGGCTGAGGCATTAGTGAGGAACAGAGAGGTGTTCCAGTGCCATTTAAGAAAACATTCTTAATTTACAGCCATGAATACAGGCAGGGATCCTATGGGTCCTCAGACACAGAGTCTTCTCTCTCCCTGGATTTTTATTCTGAAAACTAGATGAGCCACAGCATCGGTGTCTGGTTTTGTACTTAGCAGTGTTTATTGCAGTGAAGGGTCTGCCAGCATTTACCATTGTTCCTGTGCACTCAAATAGACTTTTAGTCTGATTCAGAATATAGACTGTTTACATATATTCACACAACATTCTTTTCCCTAGAAGATCATGAAGTGCTTATGGGACTGAGATGTCACATGTATTTCAGCAAAGACTAAAAAAGCCTCGACATCTGTATATAATTGCTTCTTGCCTGTGTTCAGGATTGAATTTAGTGGTAGAAAAGCACAGGCCACAAGATACAGCACTGTACTAGAACATCTTTGCTGGACTGATTTAATTCAAGTTAGTGAATGCTGAAAACTTCTCAAGGGAGGCAGCCCTTCAGTAGTGTCAGCACACAGAAGTAAGGTGACTTGATATGCAAGTGACAACCTAATCATCATCACAGCATTTACTCTCAGAGAAAGTCTTTAATAAATAAACCCTGAGACACCAGAATGACTGACACATGACTGGCATCACCAGTTTACTTGTATCTTCAAAATACTGGGAGGAAAGTGTGTGGGAGAAGCAGAGCTTGACTGGGGTATTTAGTGTTTTTTATGAAGTGAACTAAACATTTCAAATAGTTTCAAAACTAGTTTCTAACAGAATCTGCTGTTCACCAGCAGTGCCATTTATGTGAGTCCATCATGTTGAAAACTTAACAATCAAAACCTATCCAAAGTTCCAGCTGGGTTATAGCTCTGTGGGGACAGCACAAGCCCCCAGATTACCACTGGACTGAAGTACTATCTAACCTCAGTGAAGTATAGAAAATTATTCCGTGTTTCAAAGAAAAGTCTTTGAACACTTTGGAATAAAACTGATAATCACACTTACATTACCCAGCTTTGGTGAGAGACTGCTGCTTATCACACATAAACAATGCACAGCATAAGCAATGTACTTCAAATTTCTAATTTCCTTCCAAAAGTTCCTTCTGATCTCTTCCTAAAGTCTGAACCACAGAGTATGGAAAATATAACCAATATTTAAAAGATTGCAGTAGCAATAATAAGAACTACATAAAACTACAGATCAAACCCTTTAAAATTAGTACTGTTGCACTATACTTTCCTTGACCCAAATTTAGAAAAATCACTACACATCTACTCTGATACATGAGCCTAGAAAAGGTCTTCCCCAAGTAAGATGAGTTTTACTGAAACACTTTTCCCCTTCCCTGGTGATAGCAGCTATATAGGATTCCATGCTAGTGTTGCTACTGCTTTTAAGTGTTTCACTTCTTTGTTTCAGTTCCAGTTTAACAGCAACACTTAAAACTTCTTACCTAATTGTATTAAACTAAAGTAAAAAAAATAAACTCATAAAATGCAAGTTCAGTAGCTGAGAATATGGTTTCTGAACATTAAATTTTCTAGCTGCCAACAGAAGAACCTGGAGCCCTTTTTTGCAAAAGTAACTTTTGTACATAAACACCAAACTGCTCTATCTTTAGGCTACAAAGATGTCTCTTGCTATGTAATAACACTTGACTAATAAGCAAGAAAAGGCTGAAAGCAGCAAAAGAAGTGTTTTATAAGCTCCACTGCAACCAACAGTATTCATACCTCTTAAAATCTTACACATATCTACCAGCTGTTCAAATGTTCTGCTTGATCAAAATAATACTGATTTCCTTCAAGCAAGACAGTGCAAGTGACTGGATACTGTGACCACCCTCTCACATGTGTCTGAGATTACATCAGTAAAGCAAGCATCAGGGGGCTCTCACTTGTGCCTACACCAGCACAGAAACAATTTTATATTATTCTTCATATGGAGGAAGAAGTAACAAAGCAGGTTATTTCACAGACAGTGTAATCCAAAAGTGTGCGGGTCTGAAGGCTCAGTGCACTTAGAAAATAGCAACAGAAGAAATTATGCCCATATGTAGAAAACCTCAAAACAGGTAAATTGTGAGAAGTTAAATAGCATTTTTAAGGGCATAGTGCAAACAAATCTAAATACCACAGTTAAGACCTTAAACTTTAAAGGAGAGCCAGCTGAGCTCTCAGGAGTTATAAGGAACTACCATGCATTTAAGATGGTTACAGGGTTTAACTTGACTAGCACAGAGCCATACACAAAAAGGAAGCAATTAAATACTAGCTCCAGTCTGTTACATAGAAATGATGAGTAAACAACAGTTTTAATACATTATAGACAAGTCCACAAACTGTTAGCTGAGTGAAAGCTCGACACAACACACAGTGTATGACACGAGCACAGATGCAAGCAAAAAACAGTACCATGAAAACTCTCTCATGTTACACCACCCACTCTTTCAAACAGAGCCACTGCTCCACCTGCTGTTTATGTATCGACCAGCACGGACAGCGAGGACAAAAGCTGCTCTGCCTAAGGGCACACATCGATTTACAGTTTGGTATCCACTCTGGGTCTGCTAATTCAAGGCAGAATCAGACACCATCCTTCACATCCTGGACTGTAGAAAAGCACACTGCTTACCTTCCACCTGCCCCGTCTGTGGCTGCGTGCTGGGGTAGGGTGGCTGCTGTGCCTGAACCCCAGGGGGATGGGCTGCAGAGGAAGAGGAAGCAATGCTGTCCGGTGTTCCTGATCGCTCCTCTGCAGGGGCACTGGGTGGTCCTAGAGGAGCAAGGACACAGTATGTGAAATGAACACAGAGCTGAAATTTAAAAATTCTAATACAAGATCCCTCTCTGGCAATGTTTTAAACATTTTTCCGCTTCAGATTTACATGCGTCATACCCAAGCTAAAACTTATGTGCAAATATACACTTGTGAACTTTCATTTGAAAATACTGGTGGGCAGGGAGGGGAGGATTTTCCACCTATCCCTAGGTCACTCAGATTTCACTCTTTTGAGGAACCTGACTCATTTGTCAGATAAAACTCTTCGTGACAGCATATTTTTTCAGCAGCTTCAAGTGTTAACCCTGCACACACACACACACACACTGAAGAGTTGCCATGTTTGGACACAACATGCACTTATCTATTTTTTCTTATCTTGAGGAAAGGTAAAAGGTTGCATGGAACTATTCAAATGGATTAGCATCTTACTGTGAAACACATGGACCAGGCCACAGTGTTTTACAGATAATCAAAGAGCAAGTGAACAGAAAACCTCCAAAGAGGCGTTAAAGTCACACTCCTAGACAGGATATGCAGGCTTCAGTCTAAAAGCAATTGTCTGCTCTGCTAATTCTGAAAATATTCCAGTTGACACCCAAAGATAGCATGGAAACTGGGAATTCACACTTTATCTACATTAGTAAGAAGTTCTGAAACACACGTGAACAAATATAATATACTACAATTTAATGCAAAATATTTTGTTAAAAACCAGGCAACTTAAATCTGGATCTTTCTAACCATATGAATGCTAAGAGACACTACTTTCAAATACACGTTTTAAGTTAAGCACAAGTACTAAAACTGCTGCCAATTCATTTGCAATTTTAAGACAGTTATATTTATACAATAGAAATATGCATCCAACAAGCCCCTAATTGTGTTTTCGTGTTAACCTTATTAGGGGAAAGTTAATTAAATCTGCCCACTACTTGATTTGCATTTTATACACATAACTCCAGGATTACATTTTTAGAAATGGGATTTCTTATATCCTGCTTAAATGGCGCTCTGTGGAGTTCTTTGTACATTCAAAAAATGGTCAAGTCAGTTCACTTTATCAGAAGAATTATGGAGACACAAATATTGAAGTATCACTGATCAAAACATTAACTGACACTGACAAAACCACTCATTCAAAAATCAGCTCAAATTTTCTGCCAGTTGTGCTTCACTTGCTATTGCTTATTTGGTTAGATAGCCCATTGCAAGTTTTCAAGTACCATCTAGTTTGTGAAAGAACCATGCTGTGACAATACCGAAAATGTGCCATGGAGAAAGAAATCATACAATAGGCCTGGTCCACAGACCAGTACTTCCTACAGTACTCAACCACTGTCTGTTGGTACAACTTTGGATCCTGCATAGTCACAATCGCACAGTGCAGATCTATTCCTCTTACTCCACACTTTTGCCATGACAGCCATACTGGAGGAACGAGCTCCAGTTGCTACTGGTTTGCTCATCTGTATCATTACTTTACACATCACATAAAACTCACTTGCTCTGGAGTTGAGAGTACACAGCAAATCCTGTTAGCTAACAGCAGTTTCATTTTCATGTTTCAATGAACCATTAAACCTTGCCAGGCCTGCACAGGTTCTGTGCAAAATCACTTTCCTAAGTTCTGCATCACACTCCTACATTCTACATCACTTTTCTAGCTTCAGTTATCCTGTCTCAAGTTGACAGCATTCAGTTTAGTATAATCAGTTTTCATACGCTTAGCATTCTATTAATAGGGCCAACAGTCCTCCAGCTCTTCAAAAATAAATATAATTCAGACAAGTATGCTATTCCTTTCCACTAAAAGTGGAAAAAGTTGATTCTATTTCTAAAATGAAACAGAGAAAAGGTGGATCATACAACACATTCTGAATGATCCAAACAGTAGAAACACAAGTTAAGAACATGAACTGTAAGATCAAACCTTAAAGCAGAGCAGTGAGTTCTTCTATCACTGGCAGGTATCTATTAAGTCAGTCCACACAATAGCTTTAAGTAATTCAAATTTTTAAAAACTGAAGCCATTTTCTACTCCAAGCTAAAACATAATGCTAAAATCAACAGCAACATTTCAGTATTTTGTATACAAAAGTTAGCACACAGATACAACACCTTAACATAGCAAGTTTTAGAATTCTAAAAAGATGTAGTGAACACAGAACAGAGCTTAATACATCCAACATAGAAATGCTTTGTTACAAATCAAAACTGGAGTAATTGATTATGAATAGGTTTAGCTTTCCTTTTCACCAGCCACATCCTTACCTGACACCTGATCATCTGTCAAGCCAAAGGCTGACATGACATTCTTGCTGATTTCATCCTGGTTCTTTAGTGGATCGAATGCAGACATGCTCGCTGCTATAACTTGAGTGGATGGCTTAACATTAGCGTCAGCAGCAGCAGGCTTTTCGTCCCTACCATCTACAGCATCTACAAAGCAAAATGCCCAGTTACCAGCTCTCCAGAACTGAAACACCAGCACACACACACATTGTACTACAGCAACTGCAACATCGCACAGCTGGGGGGCTTTATAAATTTAACTATTGAAATGCGAATGTTAGGATAGCAGTGAAGAATCATCGATGAACCTGAAACTGGGATGGATCACAAAGCTTAGGCTTCTTTCACCATTACTTAGATACACTAACACCTCAGACTATCAATATCATATACCATGTGTTCTGAAATTCAAAGGCACAAATTTCCCGCTTGAAACAAATGAATTGCCCACAAAGAATTCAGGATTAGGAAAACATACAGGATAGTTCCACTTATTAGGGTGTTCTATCAGCTGCAGTTTCTGGTTTGTACTCTACCTTTCTCCACTAATTTTTCCTAAGCTGACAGGTAAAGTTGAGATCTTTGCAACTATACATGTAACTGAATTGCTCATAAATGCCTTACCTAATAGTGCTACATTTCCTGTTAAAAGTAAACAACTACAGATAGATACAGACTAGTTTTGTTTAGATCACTCTTGGATCATTACTCTAGCCTCTTTCCAAATAGTTTTTTACCAGAATCCATAGTATTCCACTGAAATTACTAATTGCATATATTGTAGGAACAGGGATGGGATTTTTTTTAAGCAACAAAAGCAGTAAAATTTCAAAGTGCAAATACAAAAGCAACACTTCCTAAAAGGCAGGTTGATGTTCTTGGTTCACCTCTTTATTCAGAACACTGTACTTCATGACTTTGTGTCATTATTTTCTATGTACAGCTTACCTAAACTCTGTAGTTAAGCACGCAGAGATACAGTATTTGCAGTACAACTGCCCTAAGCTAGGAGACCAATACCTCAAAACTGTGAGAATAAGACTTTCTTTCCCATTTTGCCCTCCCCCAAAAATCCTTTCCCACTCCTACCTGCACCCTTGTGCTGCTTACCCTGAGACAGCTCTGATACTGGTCTGAGCGCAAAATGTGTGGATTCAATTTCCTAACCTGGCAAAAAAAGTGGATATAATTTTTGCTGAATTCACTTCTGACTGTTTTAAGGAATCAAACTTGCTTAGCAACACAAGATAAGCACCAGAGCTAGCCCAAGGTAAGCAGAGGGACTACTCAACTGTGAGCAGGAACTCTTCAGCAACAACAAACTGTTAATTTGGCTAAAAGCCCTCTCAAGACATTGCTGGGGTTCACAGGCGTTAGTTATAGTGTTTTCCTACATTGCAACAAAACCTTGGATTCTGAAATTTCATTCCTAAGTTAGTTCGTGCTTTACTCCAGATATATCGAACAAAAACTCTGTCTCTGAAATAACTAAAGCATTAAAAATTAAGTTCTAGGCCATCAAGAAACAATTAAGAATGATCCATGTTTCACTCTGTTAAACAGCACACCACTCTGCAAATCAAAGCAAACTCTTTGCCAGGCTGCCTACCACTCTCAGGCAGATTAGTGGAAAGCCCCGGTTCCGCTGGTGGCTCTAAACAGTCCAGTAAACGATTGACTTTATTGCGAAGTTCTATCAGCTCTCGGCGCAGGTACTTCACCTGGTTAGATTCTAAGGGTCTTGGTTGTCCATTCACTGCAAAACAACAATTAGATAAAGCTTAAAACTGCAGTAACATCCAGTTTTGACATCCAATTTAAGACGACAAAAAAAAAAATCCAACTTTCACATGCTTGTAGCATCATCATCCTTTGTGGAGTTAAAAGTGACAAAGTTTAGTCCACACAGACTGAACTCATTCTAGAGCTTACTGTTCCTTTAGTATAATCTCAGTTCAGCAAAAGCTACAGTACCAAATCAAAGTCCACAGTAAGTGTCTGCATTGTTTATTCATTTCCCTGAATATACCCTGAATGATGCAGTAGTTCTGGAAAGCTATCCCTTTAGAACTAACACAGCACACACAACACTACTGCAATTCATTAATAAGGTCAGTGTCCAAATTAAAGGCTTGGAACTAACTACATGCTAAGATACTTACAGTAGCTTGAAAATAAAGACCTTTTATACAAAGTCTAAATTATAAATGTTAAGATCTATTCTGCTCCAGGTAACTAACACTAGTTTGGAATAGTATACCACTGCAAGGTGTCAGCTTCAAATTCTCATGCACCTGTGAAGAAAACCCTACAAATGCTAAAGAACGGAAGAGAATATAGAAAAGAGCACTAATGAAGAAAGAACCACTGATCACATACGCACGCATGCCAAATACTTTGACCAATCTTATAAAAAGCAGCAGCTTTAGTTTCCATTAGGTTCAGAGAAACTTAATGGAGTTCATCAAGAGAAAACAAATTATCATGTATTAACTCAGCAGTTCCAACTTATTGATTGCATTTTCTCCACCTTCTGAGGTGACAAATTTAAAATTTTTTGTTCATCTTGGTGAAGTCCACTGCCTGAATTTTAATATTATTTAAAAGATATAGAAAAATACAGTCTTCTATACTCACCAAACAATGTCAGCTTAAGTATCCTACTGCATTGAATTGCAAAGGAGAGATCTGAGCTATCAAAAATTGTTATAAGGTCTCCATCTGAAAAGAAGAAGAAAAAGTTACATTAAAATCATGGCCTATGACTACTGAGCTTCACATCAGGACAGAAATGTTCCTTCATTACTGAAAAAGAACTTACCCTATTTGACTGAGAGGTCACTAGAAAAAAATGTTTATTATTTTAGTGCAAGAATCAATGTGCAGAGAAATCATGCACAGAAGGTAAGACAGAAGCTTGACTGGCTCCAAAAGGGAGTCTTCTGACATTAGCCCTTTGATGTTCCATGTAGCTCATCATTCTTTTATGTTTACATACATCTGAAATATTAGATGAAATATTAGAGCTAAGAGTTCACAAAGTCCAATACCAGGAAGAATGATGCTACCAGTTAAAAGTGAAATGCCTACAACAAGTGGCTCCAGGACTGTGCTGTTCATGAACAGACAGGAGTCAGATAAATGGCACAAGCCAAACCCAATTCAATTTTTAAAAACCAAAATAAAATTTTCAAATGTCTAGAACACTTCCTCAGGTTATATTCACAACACGAGTTGCAAGACTATTACCATTCCCTTGATGAAAAATAAAGGTCATGTGTACAATTTAATTGCAAAGATCTCTCTCAGCTTTAACATGCAAATAAGTATGAAGACACGAAGTAGTCAGAAGAAAACTTCTCTCAAACAGGAATTTGACATGAAGTCACAACTCTTACGCATGGGTTTCTTCCATGTCACATACCAGAGGATCCTAATGAATTTGCACGTTGCCATCTTTCACAGGAACTATATTAGAACTGGATGGGATCATTTATTCTTAAGATACAAAGAGCAATGTACAAAGCACTGATCACCTTTAATCGTACTAATCCTCAAAAGAGTACCAAGTGCCCGTTAAGTCTGGTCTCTCATGATTTTTGAGCCAAGGAAAGCTGTGTTAACATCTTTGCTTACCCAACAGAATCACGACTAAAACAAGACTATTTTCTTTGGCAGAACACATTTTCTGGTGTTTAACATATTCAACAGGTTATTCATAGCTTAAATGAACCCAAGCTAAACAGTGTAAAGTTAAGAGTGGGAGCACATTATCAGGAAAACGCATACTGGCACAAGGGATAGCAGGAACACTTCCTGCCTGAGCAGTTTTATGATGGGGAATTGGAGTGAAACGCCATCTAGTGAAGTTTCACCTTGAAAAGCAACAGTGTTTAACAGGTAAATGCCAAAGAGCTTGGAACAAAGCCAACTCCAGGCTGCCCCAGCTTCTCCATAAAACACTGTAGCAAGGGGCTCCGTGGTAAGACACAGGAATCTGTTTCACAGATTACTGCCTAAAAATTCTGAGTGTATATAAATTCCTTACCCATTGATGACAAGGGCAAACTGTATCTAAGTTATGGTTAAAATTTTAAAATAAATTAATGCTTCAGTATGAATAGTCATAAAACACATGATATCAAGTCAAAAACAGCTCAGAATTTGAAGAACAACATATTCTAATTTTGTCATCCCTGACCACAAGTCACACCTCTGCAATGGAAGGTTTTCTTAAGTAATTACTATTAATAACACCTCACAGTGCCTGTCAGTCTTCAACAAAAGTGCTATCTAACTAAATTAAGTTACAAACGCTAATAAAGTGATGACATGTAAAATAATTTTCACATTTTCCTGAAAGAAATACTTTTGCCTCCCAAGATTTTTTTTATGTCCTGTTTCCACTCTCACAATCTCAAAAGACATCTGTTGATAGCAGTATCAGTCATGGATTCTCTGAGTAGAGACTGGAAAGTCTCCAGAAACAAGGGCTCCAAACTCCACCAGGCAGCCTGCTCCAGTAACACACTGCCCTCCTGGCCAAAACTCATGCTCAACCTCTCAAACCGCAATTTCTGGCTGCTGCCATCTGGTGCTATTGCAAATTGTCTTTGCAACTCCCTTTCCACTGGCTCTGCCCTCAGCCCCCTCTGCAGCACAGTGAACAAGCCCAGCTCCTTCCAATGCTCCCTGAAGGCCACCCGTACAAAGCCCCTCCCTGTCCTCACCATACCCTGCTGGACCCCTCTGCAGCTTTTCCAAGTCTTTTTGTACTGGAATGCACACATTAAAAGTGAGGACAAACATGCAGCCTCACTGGTGCCATCTCACCAGTGTCAGGAAGAGGTGAATCAATGTCCCTGTTTGACATTATGATGCACAGCAGGACTTGGACAATCAGACTTTATCAAAGTTAAACAGATTTTTTTTGTTGTTTGGTAGTAAAGGGGGGGCTTGATATGCGTTCTCCTTCCAACTCAAACACTTTCTCCAGCTTTTCAGTAACCTTTCCTAAATGCTGATACCAAAATCCATCAGTGTTTCAACAAAAAGCCTTTCTATTCCTTATTATCCTGGTAACATAATAAACGATAATTATTTCTCTTAGCAATCTACAGCATTGGCAAACCACCCTTTGATACTCTTCCGTCATACCAGCCAACACTCAGATTCACTGCCTGAACAAAGATGCATGCTCTAAACAGTCTATCCTGCACAGTGAAATGTAAATGTACATCAGTACACATGGCTTACATGGATTAACGTCACCCAAAAGAACTGGGATCATTGCATCTTAATTCTCCCTCACCTATTTTAACCTTTAGGTTGAAGGCATTAAGAATAAGGAATAAATTTTTTATTTTAAATTGTTAGCAGAAAAAAAAGGCTGAGAAGCACCAAGTATAGAATCGTGTTAGATGCATAAAGTCAGTTCTATGATTTCTATTGACAGCCATCAAATTATTATCTAAGTAGAGTACATGCTAGGATTCATAAGGTATATGTCAAGCCACAGAAATGTCTGACAATTTAAGTATATTAGATTTAGCAAAAAAACTTTTCATTTTAAGGAATGACAGTGAAGCTTAATTCCTGTTACCATGACACAGATAGTATTACACAATGTTATTTTCTGTTGGAAAACAAACCAGACTTTCCTTTATTTTCCTTACTAGTTTTGTTATTTTAAGAACTTATCTTTCTCATTTTTACAAGGCACACAGCTTTCCCTCTCTACAAATTCCCATGTATCATGGTCTCTGCTATGCCAATTATAATTTTTCTCTTACAATAAAATAGTAACTAACCACTGGACTGCAAGGTATTTTAGCATTAATGCTGCATCACCATAATGTATTTCAACCTTCATGACATTAGAAATTGGCCTCATTCCTTCACCCTGCCAGCTGTTTCCTCCTCTACTAAGCTTCATTATCTAATACTTATCCACCCTTTTATTTCTCATTTAGTCCATTTTTGAAAAAAACAAAAACTAAACAGAAAATGCTAAACAATCAAAAAATCACACTGTATCAAAATACAGTTTTCCTTCACTCTGGTAAATTTATCAAAGTCTGAGAGATTACTGACTAGCACAGCAGCCTGAATACAAGCAGTATGAGTAAACAATCGTCTATTACAAGATAATGAAGAACAAGAGCAAAAGGCCAGTTTCACATTACACCCTGTTTTAAATTCAAGCATAACTTAAAAAAAAGCAAAGTTCTTAAGTTCTTGCTATTGGCTTTATAGGGCCTTTCAGTATGTGTAACTCAGTAACATGGTGTGCTTAAGATGCCATTTTACTCTTTGATTCATACAAATTCACTGCTGACAGTCCTCATTAGTTTGTCTGGGGTTGGGGATTATAGACATTGGGTTTTGTGTGTTCAAGAACTTTAAATAGGACATGAAAATTGTTTCATATCTAGCAGAGCAACTTCCTCAGCTCAGGAGTTTGAAAGCTTGAATATAAAACTTGACTTCACAGAGCAGCATTCAACCCGAGGCTTCTTTTCTCTGGTAATTAATAAAAGCGACACATAAGGTAAATATAACGTAGGAATACAGAGGGGTAGATGAAGCATTCTTTGAACACTCAAAGACTGTGCATGTGAATTTGGAGAAGACACAGATGGAGGTTGTGGAAGAAGTGGACATTGTTAGACCAGTTTAACATATCTCCTCGTAACAGATCCAGACAAGCATTCCTGCAGATCTGGAGGGATAAATAACAAAACATAGAAATAGCTAAAATGTATATATTCCAATGCATCTAATGACTGAAATAGATTTAAAGAAGAATCTTAGCCTAGTTGAAATGAAGTTAAGGATATAACAGCTCTCATATGACAAGCAAACTGCAGCCTTGTTAACCTTTTCCTTGATCACTTGCAACTACCTCTGATATTAAGAACATTTATTGGTTTATAGTAGCGATGATCAGTTAGCATAACATCCACTGAAATCATAGTGAAACAATAGTACATTCTGTGTGGTGGGTTAACCCTGGCTGGATGCCAGGCACCCACCAAAGCCACTCCATCACTCCCCTCCACAAGTGGCCAGGGCAGAAAACACACAGTGAAAGGACAAGATATGAGATAAGAACAGGGGGAAATCACAAATCAATTACTGTCATGGACAAAACAGACTCAACTTGGGGAAACTAACTGAATTTATTACCAGTCAAAATCAGAGCAGGATAATTTCAAGCCCTCCCTGCTTTCCAGCTCTATCTCCTCCTCCCCCAGTGGTGCAGGGGTCCAGGGAATGAAGGTTATGGCTTCTGCCACTGCACAGGCAGAAGAGTCCTTCCCCTTCTCCAGCCTGGGGTCCCTCCCAGGAGAGAGTCCTCCACAAACTTCTCCAATGTCAGTGCACCACATTGGCAACAGTTCTTCATGAACTGCTCCAACGTGGGTCACTTTTCCATTGGGTGCAGTCCTTCAAGAACAGCCTGCTCCAGTATGGGTCCCCCACAGGGTCACAAGTCCTACCAGGAAACCTGCTCGAGCATGGGGGCCTCTCTCCATGGGTCTTGCCAGGAACCTGTTTCAGCACAGGCCTCACACAGGGTCACAGCCTCTTCTCAGGCATCCAGCTGCTCTGGTGTAAGGCTCCTCCACAGGCTGCACTTCCACGCAGGTGGATCTCTACACTTCCATGGACCTCCATGAGCTGTGGGGGTACATTTTGCCTCACCACGGTCAGCAACACAGGCTGCAGGGGAAACTCTGCTCTGCTGCCTGAAGCACCTCCTGCCCCTCCTTCCCCACTGACCTTGGTGTCTGCAGAGCTGTTCCTCTCACATGTTCTTGCTCATCTCTTTTCTGGCCAAAACTGCATGTGTGCCATAACTTTTTACCTTTTAAAATATGTTACCACAGAGGCATTACCACCATTTCTGCCTGATTTAACCTTGGCCAGTGGCATGTCTGCCCTGGAGCTACCTGGCTTTGGTCTCCCCACTAACAAAACCTGGCTATGCAAATCAAACACAATTCTGAGACAAAGAAAACCAAAAGTAAAACCAGGAAGTCTCTAGACATGGAAAGACAACCAAAGAATGAAACTGTAATTACTGCCTCCATCATACACCATTATCTTACTTTGAATAAAACAGAGTAGTATACACTAAAAACCCCAGAGGACCATACTTAAAGCACAGGCAAGAACGCAATAAAACCAAAGTAACTCAAAGATTTAAGCTAATGAAAAAGCATCCAATCTCCTTTCACCTTTCTCATTTCAGAAAGAAAAAAAAAAATGTGATAAAAGGGAAAACAAAACCACCACAAATCCACTGATCTCCCTCTCACTGGAGATCAAGACCCAAAATATTGGTCAAGACCCAAGATCTACACTGCTTGTAATTTTGATAAGGAGCATCTCAAAAGTTTCAAAAAGTTGTCTCAGGGTTATTCAAAGTGAAATTTTATTGCTTAGATATATGAATAAAAGTTGACATTTTAGGCAGCACAGGCAGCACTAAAGTTTCCTAAGGCTATTAAGAAAAATGAACCTGAATGCTTCAGTAATGTGGGAATTTTTACTGTGCAACCATCATCAGTCTTTAAGAAACTCTGGATTTTATCACTTCATTCCAAGTTTAATTTTATGAACACCATTCCTCTGTCCCAAATTAAGTAATTTATCCATGCCCCATTGACATTCAAAGAGAAAAAGCCCTCCAATCACAACTTTCTGTCTCTATGCATCTCAAATAGGGCTCTCTTCATTCTGTGGATGTCCTTAATGTTGTTTGTTTTAACACTAATGATCAATATTTTCCTTGGAACAACCAAAATGCAACAGATTCAAATGGTCCCAGAGAGGAAAGATAACTTTTAATTCATATTTCAAGTTAAAATTATTTTTCTAATCTTTACTGATGGAGAAAAACAATCAAGAATTACTACCACATAAATCAAGTTTTCAGTCTTATAAGAACTTGTGTTAGGTCATACATGTTTATTCTCTTTTCATCTTGAAACCCACTGAAAACTCAAAAAAGTTATTAAATGAGTGAACAGAAGAAAAACCTGCAATCAACTTCTTGCAACAGCAAAAAGTGCCGTTTCAGAGAGAAAAAAACAGAGGAAATATTTCAGAAAAAAAATGGAAGAAATGCTGTTAAGAGAGCATAACAAGACATACAGCTTCTACTGTCTGATCAAAAACATTTCACAAGAAACCACTCGCATTTGCTCATGACACTTGACAATTCTAAAAGGTGAACTTCAAAGTTTCTACCCATAGATAAACTATCAGAGCAACAGTGGTCAATTAAACCTCAACAGTGGTAATTAAACTTTACCTTCATCTTTATACTTTATTGTGACTTCATCATTGCTCAGAAGTTTTCCTCTAAAAACTCTTTGCATCATTAGCACCAATTCATCATAGGTGATATCTTCATTATGAATAGGGATTCTCCTAATATCTTCCCCAAGCTGAGCTTTGATGATCAGCTTGCCACTTAAGTCCAGCTGCCCATTCATGGTGGATTCCTTATCACCTGCAGACCTGTTAGCAGCAAAACATTAAGAACACTTCAGAAAATTGAATTGTTTGTTATTTCAATCTATCTGATGACAGTTCTGAAGCTTTACATTATCACCTTATTAGATTACTTTTACATGCTCTCCTATTATGAAAAAGAACAAATGGCATTTTTTTTTCATTTAAGAAAAGACTGCCAGAACAAATATCTTATCTCAGAGATTTCAGGCTGTAAGGTGGCTTTACTAAGGGGATCAAGCTGAAGCATGTATTATTTCCTGAACAAATAAGTGCAGAGCTAAACATTGGCTTTATCACATGGATGATCAGGACACACTGAGGGCTCCTCTCCAGAAAGGAAGACACACAATTTTTTAATTTTTAAAAATTTTGATTGGGATATTTTAACCAAGATTTTAGACTTGTAAAAGTAGCTCAATAGACCACACATTAGCTACTCATTGGGCTCAACACATGGTCATAACAGCCTGTTACTCTCAGTGTTTTAAGAGGTGAACAACTGCTCCAACTGAATAGGAAGTGCAACAAAGCCATCTTGCATCATAGCAGCACACAGCATATACTTCTGTTATATCCTTAACATTTTATGTAAGAAAATTTTAAAATTACCGCTTTGTATTAAGCATCTCTCATTTAAAAACACAAAGGCCTAAATTTAAAAATCTGAAACTACAGCAGAGTTACTCAAAAGAGTAATGAGAGGGAAAAAAACCACAAAAAGAGATCCAGGCAGATAGTCAAATGTCCCCTCCTATTTTTACTGCTCCTATTTCACTGGACAGGGCCAAAACAATAGATCTGGAATGAGGAGCAACTAAAGAAGCAGTTATCTTAACATCTGAAGTACAATCACTGGAGATCTTAAAACATAGGCAGCCTGTAACCAAATAAAGATTTCTGAAGCCGCGTGCAGACAAGCATGCTGTTCATTCTCGTGCAAGAAGAACTCTCAGAAATATGCAGGTATTTTTCCTTTACCTTTAAGGATTTCATAACACAGTGCCTTATGAGAAAAATTAATTTTGCTATAGTCAGTCTATTTTTGAAGTACTGCACTGAAAATTCTCTCCTACCAGAAACAAGACACTCAGCTAAAGCCTTTAATACATTCCTTGATGCACTTGTACATGTTTAACTCTACTGTTTCAGTGACAATATTTTGCATTAAAAAGATGCAGTATAATGCTATCTTTAGGTTGCAATTAAATTTCGGGGGGAAGGGGGGGTGGTAATTAAATTAATATAAAGCAACGATTTCAGGCAAAGCCCTTTGTTTAACCCAAAAAGATACAAGCAATTATTGAACAAAAGTAACCCTCCTCATCACACATATGAGGAGGTAGGTGGATACAGCCTAATTGCAGGGAAAAGGGACCTGCAATTAACACAGCCACATTGCTGCTGAGGCACTGTGATGAAACTGTGAGGTTTATTGTATTGTTAATGCTCACTAATGCATTATTCAGGTTTGGCAACATAGGAGTCTTGACTGCAGGTACATCAACCCAGCCTGAATTACCTTTAAATTACATTTAAAAGCACAGGATTTTGCACAAGTTGGTTATTGGGATTTTTTTAATTTAAGCATTAAAAAATAAAATAGTATCGACCCATAAGTTTCTTTTCATCTCCTTCCCAAAAATATACATTTATCATTACCTTGTCTGTCTTAGTGATGCTGGATTATTGGACAGTTTTCCCACCTCACTTCAGGACAGAGTTAGGATAAGCCGCCATGCACTATCAGTGCCGGAGAACAGTAAGCTGCATCAGAAAATAAACATATTTACAGTCACACTTCCCTAGAATGACACATCAATCTTTCACTTCAGAACATCTTAGTGAATATACCCAATTAAAAAGGCCCTTGCTTTAGCCATAATGTAACAATCAGATTTACACTTTTGAGTATTGTAGAACTTGCATTCATCTAAAACAGAACTTGAACAAAACTCTTAATTTCATAATATAACTTTTTTATTATTATTATTATAATGGCATGTAGGAATTCCTAACAGTAATGTATTCCTTTCCAGGACAGTCTTCAAGAGATGATTTAGCATACAGAACAGTCCAATAGGGAACACACCTGGCTCCTCCCTTTGACCCCATGGGTGTACTCTCCTGGCAACTCCTCTCTCTCACATGTACAGCCAACTTCAAAAATCCATAATCTGATTTTTAGATGATTCACCACTAACCAGAGAAAAAAAGTTGGCTCCCCTTTATCCACATAAAGCTGGGCTTCCCAGCTCTCCTCTTTCAATTCAACTGGAAGTAAACTGGAACATACAGGGTGAAGGCAGAGAACATGCAAACCCCAAAGACACAAAGCCACTCTCTGGTTCTCAAAGGCTGGCAGCTGCTCCCCTCATCCTGGGTACGAAAGGCTCCTTAAAAAGGGTTGTGCCTGCTCCTGACAATGAGAGACTGTTGTGACACACTAAGCAAGGGAACAGGAAGAGACTACTTTGCTGATGCTTTGCTCACGTTTTATGAAATGAATAAGGCACTTCTTTCACCCCAGACCTGCTACAGCTCCAGGTAAGTTTACTGCACTGGACAAATACGGGATACAGATAATGCATCTAAGAGTGGCTGAACCAAAGAGTTCATTTAGCTACCCCCTCATGTTGTTTAAGCATTAGAACTGGGCACTGGTTTTGCTTCTTCAGCATTACAATATATGCTGCTCAGAAACTGCTAACAGTAAGAACTGAACTTCATCTTTAAGTCCTAAACATACACATTTTGGTGGACACAGTTAAACTCCTGTGGCTTTTCAACAGACTGAACATATCATTTGTATCTTTGTGCAAGGAAAGGAGCTACTGTAATGCCTTATTTACCAGCATTACTCACAGAAACCTGCTGTCCATCAATGACTATGAAAAGGTAGCAGAATATTTAATGCACTTTTTTTTGGTCCAGCTGTTCTCCATTCCGCTTGAAGGTGTCCAGATTTAAAGACACAGATTCTAAACACTGCAGCTGCTTGCAACTGTTACAGAAAACTATTCAAATTACTGAATTACACAGCATTAAAGCTTCTTCCCCTTACTGTGACACAGCTGAATGGATGACTCCATTGAGAGAGTTTTTCAGAGAACACATCCAGAATGCACACTAATGAGCTTTTTAACAAAATCAGTGTGTGTCTACTTTCCTGGGGCGGGGAGGAGTTAACCAACCAAAAAACATTAACGTGTCCATGTTTCAGACTAAAGATTGCTTTCCATAATAATCACACTGACATCTGTCTAAACCTCCTGGTGTACCACTTGCATTTTGCAGGTACAGACTTCCCCTCCCGGCTCACTTTCCATTCACATCATGCACTAATCTAGGTGGTGCATGTGGACAGGGATTGCTCAATTTAGGCCAGTCACTTCATGATCCCCTCTAAATTCAGCATCTCACCACCACGTTGTATTTCACTACCCTTTTTGCACAGCAGCAGAGAAAAACAGCCTTGCCCAGGCAAGGGAAGGACAGACACTCCTGGTTCAGTTTTTTCCTGTCAAAACAGGGTTAAGGATCAGGACGAAGACGACAAAAACACGAGCAAGCAGGACTGCCTCCCAAACGCCACCACCGAGAGAGTTTTCCCAAGACAGGTGGGGGGTGACGCGAGGGAGTAGAAAGAAGAAGAGCTCTTTCCGGTTTTCTCCAGTTCCCATACGGGCAGGCGCGGCCCAAAGGGGAACAGAAGTCACAGGCAGTCCCTGCCTGGCAATGAGGAGCCGGCAGCTCCCGTGGCTCCCAACGCAAAGCGGCGGGGTGACCCAGGGAACACCCGGCCGTGCGGAGGGAGGGATCCCGGGATCTCCCGCTCCCCGGGCCCAGGAGGCCGCGGGCGCTTTCCGCCTCCCTCAGCCACGGCCGGGGGCACGCGAGGGGTCTCCCGGCACCTCCGCCAGGGGCCGCGTCGCCCCTGGCACCGGGGAACGATGGGGAGGCGGAGGGGGGCGGTCGGCACACCCCAAACCCAAAGCTCCCCCTCTCTCCCTCCTTCCCGCCGCTTCCACACGCGGCTGTCCCAGGGAGCAGCCCCCGCTGTCTTACTCTGGCCTCTCCGCCGTCCCGCCGGTGCAGCCCCCCCGTCCAGCCCCGGCCGCCGCCGCCCGTACGTGGCAGGGCACAGAGAAGGGGCCGGAGCGAGGCTGGGCCTGCGCGGGCCGCGCGCGTGCGCGCTCCGCCGCGCGGCTCCCCCCCGCCCCGGCCGACATGGCGGCCGCTGATTGAGCGCCGGCTGAGGCCTGCCTCGGCCAGGCCGCGCTCTGACAGAGCGTTTCTTTCGAAATACGGGCCTTGGCCTTCGTAGGCTGGCGGTGCTCAGAGAAAAAAGGGGCCGTAAAATTCCCCTGTACTTGTTAGACGTCCACACACAGGAGCTGTTCATCCTTGAATGGTCACATCGAGGCATTCATTACTGTGGTACCCGCACACACCCTCACACACGCTCTCACACACGCTCTCACACTCCCCTGTCTTGCAATCAGAGCTTGTCCCCATAAGAGAGAAAAAAACATGAATCTGTAGCTAATTTCCTGAGTTTTGTCAACATGTTATAAATGAGAGACAAGAGTCTCGATGTTTAGCAAAATTTAGATTGCTTTATTTGATATAGACAGAGCAAGCAGCGTGCTGGGGGAATGTGAGGGGTCACCGCCCAATCGACGTCCCACCGAACTTGGTTTGCAGCTCCTTTTTGTAGTATGGTCTCCTGTTGTAATCAATAATTTTTATGTTCTTTGCTGTCCCAATTTTGCTGGGTAAGCAGTGGTGAATAAACATTCACCAGGCCTCCAGGTGTTAGACTAAACATATACAAATTCACCGGGCTTCCAGGCGATAATCAATCACAGATAACCATCTGGTCCTGGTAGATAACCTCCTGAGAAGTTTTGGAGGTCTGGCTCTTGAGGTACACAAAGGCAGGAAGGGCTATTGCGAAGTCTGGTTTTGCAAGCTGGTAGCCGATACAACTTATTAGGAAAAACATACTATAATATAACATAATATAACATAAGATAAGATAACATAACAAGGTGATTTTAAACAGAATGATTTTATCATATAATTTCCTTTATCTAGTGTCCATGCTTCACTTCAGAGCTTGGTATTCTGGTTTATACAAACGCCAATGCTGTGATTGACACGAATCTTTTATCAATTATCACAAACAGAAGGTGTGGGAATGGATTCCTAGGGTGCCTCTCCCTGAGCAACTGGAACTTGGCCTCGTGTTTCTCTGGGATAATTGGGATTTCTGCTGCCCGTTTTTGTTTAGCAGTGAGGCCGCGCTGTACGGGACAGGTGCCTATGCAGAGCTACCTAAAGCACAACTGTGCTTACTTATTTTCTAGTGTTAAAGATGCCTCTGAAAGGACACCTTTTCCTTTAATGGCTTAAAAAGCAAAGCTTCCAAATAGTGTTTTATGCCAGGACAAGAAAAATATAAGAGTTGTTTAATTTTTATAGTATTTGTCGTTGCTGAGAGCTCTGTCCGTGCCTAGAGGAGGGTCCAGCTAGCAGTGAGCAGATGATAATGTAGGTGAGAATTTGAAATGGAAGTGAGAAAAGATGAGGACGATACAAACTTTAATTCTAAACATTTCAAGGAGGAGGAAGGGTATGGTTCAGGAGGCTTCTTTCCTAAATGTTTAATTTAGGAAATATTTTGGTATTTTCAATGAAAAAAATCTTTGCTTTAAAAATATAGGAAATGTCTAGAAAACTGGACGTTTACATCCATTATACTTTCTGCCACTTGTATTGCATAACTTTGTAATGATGATTCAGTCTTTCTCCAATCCATTTCTTTATCAAGCAGTGTTTCCAAAGTGCTAACCAAGAAACTTTGTGATCCCTAAAGCCCACATATCACAAACAATACCAAAGTTCACTACACTATGAAGATAAATATATTCCACATGTAGATAAAAGCTGAACTATTGTTCCTGTAACAATTTAGCATATAACCTGAAAAAGATCATTTTAGTTTGTTCAATTTCTGAAATTAGGATTCCTTAGTTGAAAAAAAAAAGCCATAAAATGTATAATTGGGGGAGGGCTTTATGCTGAAAATGTTTTATATTAAGGCATACATGTTCAGTGTCAGCAATAACAGCATTTTATTCACATCTCAAATATTTAGAGACAGGATGCTTAATTAGTAAAAGAAGTCAGCACTTCCAATTCCATACTTCAGATTCTTCTTGCGGTTTTTGCTTGTTTTTGGGATAATATGGAATCGATTTTTTTTAAAGAGACATTCAAAATTAAATGGGATGTTATTTAGAGAATACTTTTGTTTGTGAGGGAAAAAAAAAATAATTAGAAAATATTATCACTCATTTAAGGAGTCATCCTCACAGTGCCTATCTGTGTTTCACAATACAATCAAACATCATCCTTCCTAAACCACACACAATTCTAAAGGAAAATTTCTGAAGGAATTTGGAGGAATTGACAAAAGCAGGCATTATACAAATGATTTACAAATAAAAAGTGGATGCCCACAGGTACATGAACTTCCTATCCAAAAAAAGAAAAAGTATGAACTACTTGTCCTAAATAACTTTTAATGATCTTCTCTACTTTTTCTCCAGCAGTAGTGATGAACTTCAGTCTTGCTTCTGATGTGACTGCTCTTTTTAGAGGTTTATCAATACTACAGTACACTTATTTTCTGCCTCATAAGAGAGCATGGATTTCTAAGACATGGAGAACTTCTCAGGACTGACGAAACACTTCTATGAAGACACTCAGAAAGTCTCATGTGTAATGCACAGTGTATTTATAACTGCTGCTTGTTGATATACTGTTGGTCTCTAATTAAATTGAAATTTTACTTATGAAAGGGAGAGGGGAGCTGCAGTGCATTGGCCATGTCCAATGGGCCTGGAATATACAAAGGGCATAAAGAGAGCAACTTCTGTATGTCTGTGCTGGAGTATAGAACTGTCATTAGCTCAGGTCCTTGCAAAGACCTTGGAATACAAGTAGCACCAAGAGGCTCTGGTGCTGCCTGGTTTGCAGTCACATTGTCCTGCCAGCACGTGGTCCTGCTCCTGGCTCCTCATGGTCTCAGCTTTTGATCTATTTCCAGCTACCTGCAGCTGAAAAAGTGTCATCCATCCATCATTCGAGGTACCTGTGAGAACTGCATGAAACACACCATGAACAACACAGGACTGTATTTCACATGTTTGCAAGTTTCTAGTTCCAGTTAGGGAAGGTAGACAAGGAAATATCGTCTGAAAATATTTGGGTTGGTCTGAAAGTTTCCTGTGAATGTTTTTCAGGCTGTGATTTTGAAACATTTTATGTTTTTTAATGCAGATACAGTGGTAGCTGGAAAACAAGAAACACTTTGAAACTTTTTTCTTGAAGAGTGGTATTCTGAAAGTGAACAGAATACAAATCTGGAGTCCCTGTAGAGGAAATGAAAGTGTGGACTAAATATTTTGCAGTTAAAACCAGAAAAGATTTGTCAATGTGACTTGATTCAAAAAACAACCATAAAAACTGCTAACAATTACATCCGTAACTTGAAATAAAAGAAGTATTTCAATAGGAAAATGATTCCATGTAGATTATTCCCAACTATAGATGCCTCATTTGCACATTGTAATGGATTAGTTAGCATATGACAGGAGCCTGTCTCAGGATCATGTTATTCTCAACTGGATAGGATGAAGATAAGACCTGGCTGAGAATGCCATAAGCATTGAATGTGGTGTGCCATATCAGCACTTCAGTCAGATTCACACAAAGAGAATAAAGACTTTAACATTTCTGTACTGCTTTTCTATATTCTCATTTTAAGGATTAAACAGGAGAATCCTGAGGGAAAAAAAAAAAAAAAAAAAAGCTCATGCTTTTAAATAAATGGATCTCTGTTTCCTGTTCATTATTTCATTATTTCAGTTTTAAATCTTGGGTATAATCTGTTCATCAGAGTGGAATGATCACCTCAGGACTTTTGCACAGAGTTTGCAGATCTTATTGTCACATGTGTACAGGCACTCAGTTGTCAGTAGATCAAACTGATAACTTAATATTTGGGCATAGGTGGATTTTCACATATTTCCAATTTGCTGTTTTATAAAAAATAGCCAGGTGCTTAATAATGAAGAATCCATTACTCCAGGTACTTCATATGCCTTACATGAAGGGATGCATTTATAGGAGTACAAGGCCAAGAATCCAGCAGGGCTGTGGGGGGGAAAGAAGAGGCAGACACTTTCCTGAAGGCTTTTTTTTCAGTATCATTGTGAAAGGCCTCAAGCCATGGAGCTCTTGTTACTTCCTTGGGATGCTCCAACAACTATTGCAGAGGAGCTTTTTCCTGCTATTCTTTCTGAAAATAGTTTTTTATATTATTTGGTATAAGAGAAGCCACCCAGACAGAACAGTCTTCTCAGTGCTGACCTTGAAATAAAATCCCACCTTGATTTGTACAACGGGAAGAGTTCTATGTGTGACAGACCAGCATCCATTTCTGAAAAAAAAAAAACAAAACTGCATCCCTATAACCGCTTTCCAACAAGTTCCCACCCTATATGCAGCTGTAGGACAAATAAGTCTGATTTTTGTTTTTATATCTCAATTATTAGTCTCAGAATTGCTAAATATTATACCTGGGTAGCATTCAAAATGCAAAACAAAAAGCTGAAAGCAAGACTTGTTTTTTCACTACTTATTAACATGAGGTAGCCAATCATCCAGGCGACCCCGAGCACTACCACTATAGAGATAGTGTTAATATTTTTCATTAATGAATCCTTTTTATTCCTAGAAGCAAACACATAAAAAGTTATTAAATCTTTCTCTATACCATTTAGTATCTGAGTTTTAAACTTTATTCAGGGCTATATTGTAAAAAGGTATTATTAAGGTGAGTTGAGAAGATATACTTCCCTACATTTGATGTATCATTCAGAGAAGAAATCCAGGAAAATAAATGTAACCAAATTTATCAGACTAATCTGTATTTGCAGTATGCAGCTTGGATCTGTTTTTAATTTAAAAAATGAGGTTTACCAAGGCAATTGAAAATTAGCATGTTAGCTATTATAATCTTTTTAGAATGCTTATAAATTCATCCAAATGCATTTAATTTTCAAGATAAGAATTAGCTGCCTGTGAAGTTTGGATATCCAGGTTCTCTCAAGCCTGAACAGACTCAGAGATAAGGTATTTCTTTTTCTCCAACCATGAAAATTGTACTTAAATGAAGAAATGATACAAAGTTTTGTTGAATGGATCAGTCCCATGGAATTAATAAAAATTAAAGCAACCCTTTTTTTAAATAATACAGTGTACACTGAGAGCTTGTGACTTACAGCCTGTGACAATACACGGAGTGTTGATGTAAAACTGACTGAGTAAATCTGCTTCAAGCTGCTCAAGAACTAGCGTGGTGTTTGGCTGTGCTGAGAAATTCACAATTCTCCATTGGCTGGACCCGCTTTTCTCTCACTTTTAGAGATTTTAATTGGGAATAACTGTCATTGAAGTCAAGTTGAGTGACACTGCCATCCAAAAAGGGGGATGAAAGTCTTAACGTGTTCATTGATATGCACTTGAACAAAGTCTGACCTATTGTAATAAATTGAATTCATTTTCTGCCTGCTTAAATTATACATTTCTTTAAAATAAAAGATTTTGTCAAAAATCCAAGTTTGTGACAAGAGAGTCTGAGCTGGTGACGAGACTGAGACATTTGCTGAAAAATATGAGGAGTACCGTGCCATCTGACCTTATTACATTAATCTTCTTGTATATCACAGAGATACTGATCCTGATGAAGATCAAGATGTTAAACAGGAATATGAGTGAGACTGGCGAGAGAAATGACCACAATGTGGGCTTTTACACACTGAAATTCTGATTTTGGTCCAGTGCTGCAAGCTAGCAACTTTGAATATAAAGAGAGGTAGTTTCAAAAGATATGTTACATTATTCAGAATACCAAAACAAAACAAAATAATATTACACTTTCCATCCTGAAAGACCTTACAGTGCTTTCTAGATCTTGCCAACTTAGCTCTGACAGGCAGCCATTCCTTGCAAAATGAGGGCTTCCAATCATGCTTTTCTTTCTCTGGGGAATGCAAAATGATACATCAAACAAACTACACAGAGAAATAATAGGGTGCAGTATAACTAACCAGGTAGATATCTGGCCACTACATTCATGCTTATCTTTAGGATTTATTTTACAATAAAGAGTAATAGGAGAGACCAAATGGACAAAGATTGAAGAAAAACAGAGACAACTTCAGAAGAGCAAGGTTATCCTGTAACAATCTTTACCTCTTTTCTTTTTCATTTTCCAGTAATCTCAAGTTAGAAGTCCACATGTCCTAAATGAGTATCACAACATGACCATCATCTGGAAGGGAGTTTGTGTTTACATTTCCTGAACAAGTCTGCCTTTCTTTTGTATTATCCACTATTGCCAAGGTACATTGATAGCCTGCTTTGGTATGTGGGCACTCCAATGAATACCTCTGCCAAAAACACCGGGCAAATAAGAATATAGTTATTATGGCTATATTTTAAATACATGTGAGGTACGTATATTTCAGTACATTAATTAATTTAATAGATTAAATGTAGGAGCTGAAGTTTAGTTATGCACTTAAGTGAAGGTGTGGAGTATCAGTTAGGCTGAGGGTGTCTGCAGCTTCCATTTCAATTCACAGAGAACTGCATAGTCTTGCAGAAGAATTCAAGGCAGATGTAAATCCAGTACCCTAGATCCGTAGTAAGGAGAAAATATGTTTCCTTCTAGTGAGTATCTAGGTTGAGTGAAGAGTTTTATTTCTTTTGAGTACCTAGAAGCACAAAATAGTGTACCAACAATACATTTAGAATTGTATTAATAATAAACCATCACAGAAGGCACGAGATAGCAAGTGTTGCAATAATATGTGGACTTAAAGTTCTTCCTGTTGGCTGTTTAGAGTTTTTCCTTCTCTGTCAGTAGCTGCAAGTGTTATTGCAACTACTATAGCAGGGATTCCTAATTAATAAAAGAGACATTAGCAATTTATTGTTTGATTGCACAGGCATACCTCTCTTCAACATAAATAGCTTCTTGTGTCCTAAATTCCATAGATTTTAATATCTATGTTTCAGCTGCCTTGTACTAAGTTAGAGGGGTTTTCTGTAGCCTAGATAAAAGGCACGACTGAGGGTTGTGAGCACTGTTATTCTGAGGACACCTCATGTCCATGACTTGCTGATTCTTGCCATCAAAGAGCCTCAACAGAGCTTTCTGAGCCAACACCAGTGGTGAAAGAGCAAGAGCTGTAGTGGGCTCCCTTATCACAACTGTGCAACCCTGCATTCTGGTCAGCAGTGAGAAATTAATTTAGGAGCATTTTGTACCAAACATTATGTTTCATACCAGACTGATGCAGAGTGTAACGTTTACCCTGCAAGAAGCTTGGCCGTCAGGTTTGCCTCCTCAATCCCTTTGCTTCACTTCTTGTCTTCCGCATCTTCTGCCTACCGGTTTGCACTAGGCAGCACATCTTATGGGGATGAACCTCATGCAAAACTTTTTATCCTGGTAATAAACGTGCTCCTTGAAGACTGTTCTTTCTGCATTCCTAATAGAGACCTTCAATACTACCATGCATGACTGTGCTCTCAAAAGAGATCCAAAAGCAGTGAGTCAGAATCATGCTGATTTGAACGTGTGTAACTTGTCACAGGACACAGAGAAGAAATACATAAGGAGGGAGCACAGTGCCATGTAGCCAGGTAGTGTTTGCTGAACTTTTTCTGGCTTGCATGTGCAGTCCAAATTCTAAATGTTTTCGAGGAATTGCCTCTACAAGTGCAAGACATAATAATGGAACAATAAGGATTGAAAATTGCTTGGTGGGTGCCATCAGAAACAACACAACACAAAAGCTGAATACACAACATGGAAAAGATGAGTGTCCCTGTACATTGTATTAGAAGAGTTTCTTGAGGCTAAGATTTTCACTTTACCTTGTCAGCATCTGTCTGAATTTTTCCATTTTCTGGATAGTTTCCTTTCAGTTTGCAGTGTTGCTGCTAACTGTTGTACTGACTTTAGAATGTATTCTTTGCTTATTAATAAATAATATATAATGTATAGTATTAGGTACTTATTGCTTTTGGATGCATCCAGGGCTCTGGCTGGGAATCTCTAAACCAGGAATTTAAGTCCACATATGTGATCATCATAATGGAAAGATTTTTTACTTAGTTGCCAAAAGCAGATTGTTGAATACTTGATTACTGTGAAAATTTCTCCTTGCACCCAACAGGCCTATGCTGCTGTGACAGTGGCCAGGCTATCAGTTTCAGCATTTTATCAGGACAATGAAAACAGGCTCAGGTTATACCAGTAATGTGAGCAGCAACAGGAGGTTATTAAATCACGTGGCACTAACCCAGAGACACTGATTCTCTCTGCTGATCTCCTATCTTTACAACTCTCCCTGAATGTACTCTGTACTCTAAAAGTTGCCGTATGGACAACTTTAAACCTTACCCCATCCGATTACTGACATGGATACAAGGAAATGTCCAGGCAGCGGCTTTGTGACTCTAGGCAGCAATAGGTACAACAGTGCAGAACTGAGTGCTGGCCACAGAAATGTTGCCAACAAGAAACAATACATTAGAACAGCCACAGCCAGGCACCAGGAGTCTGCAGGAGGATCCACCATGTCAGAGGTGAGTAAGGTGGTACTGGCAGCACCATAAGGAAGGTATTGCTGATAGCATCTGGTGGTATCACTACTGCACTTTCTGGAAGTTTGGTTTTCAATTCCAGAGATTAAGGTGATGTTAAAAATGAGCACAGAAAAGAAGAGACTCACTAACATCCACTTTGCAGATAAGCTTCGATTTTTCCTATTGGTAGAAATATGTTTAGGAGAAAAAAAAGAAGAGAAAAATTAGAAAAATTGTCAAATATTTTCTCATTTTCATTTATACTAAAAGCAAGCTAAAGAGGAGAAACTTTAATACAGACAGAAACCAAAATAATAACTTGTTTTCAGAATTACACTAATGTTATTCTCTGACAGCTTAACAAATCTATCAGTTTTTTCTGACTTTGACTAGAACAGAGAATATCTAGCACCTTTTTGTCTTTTCCCTTCCACTCTCTTTGGAATCCTTTTCTTCAGTGTTAAGAAGTGAGGTAGCGTAAAGCAAGTATTTCTAACCATTCTCCAAAATGCAAGAGAATAATAAACAACCTCTACTTCCAAACTTTGTCTTATCTCCCAGTCACAGAACCACTGAATAAGTTTGGGAAAGACCTCCGAGATCATTGAGTCCAACCTATGACCAAACACCACCATGCCAACTAGACCCTGGCACTGAGTGCCATGTCCAGTCTTTACTTAAACACCTCCAGGGACAGTGACTCCACCACCTCCCTTGGCATTATATATAGTACATGTATGCATATATATAAATGTGTATTTATATATATATATAATATTATCATAAATAAATGCATTTAAAAGGAGTGGCTGGAAGCTCCTACAGTCCTAAAAACATGAACTTGATGGAATTGCTCCAAATCTGCATTAGTGCAAGCAGGATGAGAAACATGCATTAATCTATTATAACTACAGCTCTGCTGGCATGACTTCGCTCATTGTTCAGAGGTGAATCACAGGACACCATTAGTCACAGGCATGTCCATCAAGAAAATTTGCTGCAATTGTGTTTGTATTGAGTCATTCACAATAAAATAGTAGCACAAGCAGCTACTGCCTAGAAAAAGATAACTGTTTATACATTGTAATACCAGGGTATGGGGGGAGGTCATGCTGGTGGTGACACATTTTTAAAACTTAGTGACACATTTTTAAAACCTAGTACTCAGAGAGTGAACTGAAAAGCCCCATGTGTATCACAGACCTGTGTAGCAATAATATCTCTCTGGGTCTGTGCTGGCTAGGGTAGTAACGGAGGTATCAACGAGTCCCAAGCCATGCTATGTAATTTTGCTATCTTTGAAAATATTATTTGCTAATCAATAATATTGCAATATGTTCTAAACTGGCTGCTTTTAATTCTTTTCCTCAAATTACATGCAGAACAAAATATTGTAACTTATTGTAAAATACTTGCAGTTTAACATCTTCTCTCTTACCTAGTGAATATTTGAAAAAAAATCCTAATAAGCAGACCAGCCATGGACAATCCAACACTGATATAAAAATATAATCCAGAGGCTTTGCATATTTCTGTTTTATCTGAAATGCCCAGAAAACCAATTTTATCGGTTATATAAGATGAGAAGAGATTAATTTCTTTATAAAGTTTCTGTTTCTGGTTGTACATAGAAACAAGAATGTTTTTAGTAAAGGTATGATTATTGCTAGCCACTGCCAGAATTTTTAGATCCCATGGAATTATTCTGAACCCCAAAACTAGAGAAGCTTATGAAAAACACCAAAAAGATTTAACAATACCAATCAAATATTATTCATAATAAAATGCAAGGTGACACAGACTTAACAAAGCAGCTTTTAACTTTTCATTCTGGTAAGAATTATGAATTTTGACTTCTTGGTCTAAGGTAAGATATTACAAATAATTATAAATTGAATCCACTCTATGCTTGTATAGTGACAGTAAAGCAGCAAGTGAATGTAAATGTATTCCGTGAAACAGAAAATGCTGTTGCATTTGCATAAACAGGAATCTTATTTGCAATATAGTCACTCTGTGCAAAAAAGACATGAATAACATAAAGGGAAATATGGAAACAAGTTAATAGTACAAATATGGAAATGCTGTTCTGTGAAGACAGTAAAAAGGAACTCTGAAATGCTGGCATGCTGAAGTTAGTGATCACGAATATGTAGTTTTATCCAGGGTGTGTTTTATTTAGAGAAGCTGAAATAAATTCTGAAAGAATAACGAACATCAGAAACAGGCAGTCATTCCTAAATAGTCTTGTTAGTAAAAGAGGGTAATGTATTTTAAACTTTATGGTTGAAAGCTTAATATTTACAGAGCAAGTGCTTTTATAAACATTTAAGTAAAGGGAGTAGTTAATGCTAAATCCTCTGAGTCATTTACCCAGCACAAGGCAGTGCCACAGCTAGCCCAGATTCCAGGCAGCTCTGCTGTTCATCTGGGGACACTTCAGCCTTTAGACAAACCCTCATTTAACCACCAGCTGCAGCAATGGAGGTGCAGAGCTGTAGGCTCCAGCAGCTGAGCAAGGGGAATGAATTAGGCCAGCCCTTCCCTGCTAAGGAGCTGCACAAGCAGGTGGGCACAGCCACAGGTCATGTCAGAGGAAGCCAGGACTTACCAATACATTTGGCTATTCAGCAGCTTGGGCAAAACTTGACCAATTTGCCAGATCTGCCACGGGGCAGAAACAAGTACACAGGGACACTTTAAACTCCTGTGTAATCTAGTTTGAGCGCACCTATGTCCTTATAATGCCATGCTGGTCTTAGAATTAGAAACAACCAACTAAACAAAAAAATTAAACAACCCCAGACTCTTCCCATTGATGAAAGGACAATGCCCTAGAATCAGAACAGCAAAATTAGTAGTGTGATTACACCTACATTGTTTACAGTGTAATCCCAAGAGATACAGTCATGATTACACAGCTGCAGTTCAGGTTAGGGATTGGGATTGCAAGGAGAATAAGTGGCTACTGAAACATAGAGATAGGCACCAGCGTGAAACATAGAGAGAGGAACAGTGGGAGCTGACAGTGATTTGATTTTGAAAGGGCAGCTGACAGCTACTGAGGCATATATGGATTTCCAGTTTACCTTATAAATTATACCAATAACAGCATAATTTGGCATTTTAAACTTACTTTATGTGCCTTTCTCAGTCAAGATTGCCAATGAAATTACCAATTCCTGTGAATTATTCAGGCTCCCACTGACTAAGCATTAAACAACTGCCAGTTGAATTACGTGTAAGCCAAACAACAGCTTTCAGTTTTTTTCACCGTTACTGCCAACCAGAGCTGAATCCACATTGGAACAGGAAGCAAACAATGATAAATGGAGTGACCCCTCCCTCCCTCCTGCAGCACAGTGGTGCTTGTGCACTCACAAATCAAATGATGTGGTCATTTTCAAACATACTTCTGCAGAGTGCAGCAATTAGAGCTACTTGTAATGAGCAATAAGCAGCTTGGGGTGAAAATAAGAAGTGAACACAACCATTCATGGTCATAGGTAGTTCAATTAAAAATTATGAATAAAACTAGGAGTAAAAGATTTTGTTTCAGTAATTTCCTTAGAAATTACACATTTCCTGGATCATTTATCTTTATGGTTCCATGATGATGGCTACTGATTTCTCATATGTATGTGTTTGAGCTTATAAACTTCGACAAATATTGTAAGAAGAAGCCAACTACTGTTTTCTGGAGAAACCATGCCAAATACATATTGTCCAAAAATTCAGGGGGCTTGGCAAGTGGACACCCACATAAGAGCATTGTCTGCAAGAAAGCAGTAACATGAGAGCAGTAACATCTGGAATCAGCTCCTGGTAAAGGAAGTCAAAGCACACAATGGTTTTATCTGGAAGTAGGAGTTAAAAGATAGCATGAAAAATGAACATTCCCAATATTAGTATGTGTATTGGGCTGTGCCAGTCATGTTGACTTTTTCTTGTTTTCCAAAGTTTTGGTAGTCTTCTGGAGAGACTGTCCTCCATAGACCTGATATAGGACTAATATAGGACTAATGCACCCTAGGAGAAATCCACTCTGGTATTGCTGTAACATTCTATGGAATACACTTTTGCTCACAAATGTCCTAGTTTAGCAGCACAGAGTCAGCAATATCAGCTGTTACATACAGAAGTTAAAGAATGTTTTCTATGCCACTTGATCTAAACACCTTTCACTTATGTCACCTGTATACCCCAAAAATTCTTTCTATTGCTTATTGCCAAAAATCAAAGCAAAAAACCCCACCTCCTCTCTGCTAGAGTCTCTTTCCCTAAGTCCTGAAGAGTGTAGTAGGGCCAGGGCAGCCTCTGGCTCAAACTGGCCGTGGTGTTTCTTACCTTGGGACTGAAGGCTATTTCAACACTACTCGCTACTCCACCATCAGTTGCCAGAGATGACTTGTTTTTGTCTCCATCAAACTGTGGAGACTCTGATAAACCCTGGATTGGAAGAATTTGTCATTTTGGTACAGAACAAATCCAACTCCGCCACTGTCTTATGAACCTTTGCAAGGCAAAGAGAGAAGTAGATATAGATAACAGATATCTGAGAAGCTGGTGCTTTTGGAGCAGCTGCACTATGCTCATGCACACCTTTAGCATTTACAGATTTTTGTTTAGATTTTTTTTTAAATCCATATAAGTAGTTGAGAGCACCTGCTCTTCCCATGAATGTCAAGAGACATCTTCAATTTTTGCTCAGGTGGCATGTGAAAATAACTATTACTCTTCTCTTAATATAATTTCTGCAGGAAAATAATATCCTAAATCCTAATATATGCACACAGTCCAAATGGCCAGACTTTTAAAAACACTAAATAAGAAATAGTCACACCAGGGACATTTAAGGTTAGTGCAAAGCCAGAAGGTAAGAGACTGCCTGGCTTTTTGCCTTCAGATCCCACTTTTTGACTTTTTTTTTTGCACATTTCTACCAAATAGAGTTTATTTATGTGATTTAAATCACTCATCTTCATTGTAGCTTAAGTGAGGAAGTAAAATCCTGGATTATAAATAGAGTTTGTTATTGATGTTATGCTTTTGACTTAAGATCAAGAGAGACTGATTATCAGGTGAGACTAATGTAACTGTATATCTACAAAATATCATAGATGTGCACTTAATATTGAAGAAATCTGTTGGGACTTTTTAAAAGAGAAAACAAAGAGAGATTTGATATCTATCTGTCTTGAGGGGTGTGTTATGTTATACTGGCATTATGATAAAGGCTTTAATTACATGATCACATTGTTTTCCACAGTATTGTTGTCTGAAACAGTGAACAGAAATGGCAGTGATCAGTTAATGAGTTATTAATTGATTTTTATTGTCAGTGTTGGATGTGTGAGGTTACTTGGTTTATCTCTTCACATCTTCTAACCCTGGTGGGAGGACTGAATTATTAATTTTCCTATGGGCTTGTATTCAACTGATGTTCACCATTATGATGTCGAAGTGTTCTACTAACTTCACCTTTGTTATACTGTTGTGGTGTCCCAGTGTTACTGACACCACATTGAGAGACTGAGGAAAAGTCTGCTAGTTTCAGGTGCCCAGTGTGAAACTCTTGTGATGTCAGAAATGCACATGTTTGAAGCTCAGCTCTCCCATCCCCAACAGCTTCTGAAGCAATTGAAGCAGAGGAACTATAATCTTTTTATTTTTTTCTTCTTTTTCTCCTGATCAATATCAATTTATCCTCCAAGCACTGCAAAGTGTAAGTAATGGACATCTGGAAAAATCCCAAGCTAATAATCCAATTTGCAGGTGTTAGGATGTGGATGTCCTGGCTGACACCAGGCAGCAGTAGTAATTTTAGTTGAAATGGTTGATACCTTCAGATTTCAGACAAAGTAAGTATGGATTTGTTCTTGATCTTGATGTTTGTAGAGTTATGGTCAATGATTCAACACACCCTCAATTTTAGAAAACAAAACTGAAAAAGTCCCAAACACCAAAAGCATTCTGGCCATTACATGTACGTTTACATTCTTCATAAATAAGATTATCCAGCTCATTTAACGTTTGCATTTCCTGTACCAGGCATCAGTATGTGTAAAAACCAACCAGCTAAGGGTTTTCTTCCCTCAAAGGAGATTTTCTGTGAATATTCATTAAATTTTTTCCCAGCTGCAGTTTTCAAAAGAAGAAAGGACTTACTGTTACTTAAAATGTTGAACAGTATCTGAACTTCAGTACTAAGGTCACCAATAAGGAACATTTTCCTGTATTTCTAGTTTTGTGGACTGAAACTTTCCCAGCACTGTATCTGCAACAATTAGCAGCATATGAGTTAGGATTTATGGTTTGTACTGCTGTTCATTCTGTCTAGGTAAATACAACAACACACTGGACTTACTTCTCTGTGCCAAAAAACAGAATCATAGAGGAGCTTAAGTTCAGTGGAGCACACTGAATTGCAACATTGGGCTAGGAGATGTTACCAGTAAAAGAAAATTCCTCCATTACTTTTGTGAGGCTGCATCAAAATAATGAATGGGATAAAAGTTATCACTATTTTTTATTTGTTATTATATAGCTACAGGTTCCATTTCTGAGCTTCCTCTCTTGTTTGGTTTCCACTGGGAAGTACTCCTCATTTCCTATCCCCATCTTTTCTCTAAAGCAGAAGAATCCAGCAATGTTCATATTGGTGTAAATTGGAAATTACACATTGGAACTGAATGCCAAAAATATTTTGACTTATTTGTGAACTGCTTTCATCCTGAAACAGAAGGGAAAATGCTGTTGACTACATCTAAAGGAAATGGCAAAAGCTAAAGTTACCTAGTTGTGGCTTTGACAAGATTATTGTGGATGAGTTTGGTTTTATTGGCATCCAAGAGTTGACTCACTGTAGCCATTACTGCCAAAGATGCCTGAGACAAGCAGAAAAAAAAGGCAATAATCAAATGCAATTGAATAAATCATCCCATGTGCTACAAACTGAATGGGCAAAGTAAGAACACTTAACAAGCATTGCTTGAAAGTACACAACAGAGTAAAAAAGTAAGCCATTCAAGAGAGCAAAACTTTGTGCCAATGGGTTCATAATGTTACACTTTTATCAATTGAGTTAGTAAAGATTAAATTATTAACTTAAACATCAAAAGATGCTCATAATAAAATTTCAGATATACATCTCAACAGCTGATAAGTTTACTAAGCTCTGAGAACAGACCCAACACTGATTCTACAAGTATGTGCTAGACGATGCTTAGAGAACTCTGCTAAATGACAAAATTAATGCATTTTTTGCAGTGTTATGTACAGTTAAGAGAAAGAACAGTGTATTTTCTGCTGGTGTAGGGGAAGCAGAATTGATATCCCAAATATTAAGCTCCATAAGTCACCTGAAAGTCTTCTGAAACATTTGGTTTTTTCATAATCTGCACTGTGATGTTTGCAGCAGCAGTGATATTCTGTCTGGTCAGTCAGTCTGGCATGGAGCTCAGGATTTGAGTGCTACTTGCAATAACTGAAACCTCCCTGGAGCTCACAGTTTCAACCTGTGAAGAAAATGTCATTCAACAGAAACAAAAAGAGAAAAGGAAAAAGAGTCACCACTTCATAACATTCTCACAGTAAAAAAAAAAAAAAACACAAGTAACAAAATAAAAATATACAAGTAATTTTCCATCTAAAATGTTTATGTTAAGGTTAAGTATGTGGTGTTTGCAAATTCTGCCTGGAGATTGTTTTCATGAATTCTTGGAGTATCTTGGGTTGGAAGGGAGCCCTGGAGATCTCCTAGCCCAACAGGGGCTGAAACCAGGCTGCTCAGGGAATCACTTTGAACATCCACAACCTCCCTTGGAAAACTGCTTGTGTTTGTGCAGTGTTAAGGGGAAAAATAATCTCTTATCTAACTGGAATTTCCCATATTGCCACTTGACTCTGTGGGCACTCATCCTAAAACTGCACACCTTGAAGAACAGCCTGGCCCCATGTTTCTCCACACCTTGCCACGAAATAGCAGCAGGACCTCTCCTTTGTCTTGAGGTCACTGAGTTCTGAGTCTATAAACTTCTGTGCACCTTTCATTGTTCCTTAAATAACCCAACAAGATTTTTTGAAAGGCCATCAGAACAATCTTCTGGAACAATCTTGCCTCTCAACATAGGGCTTACAACCTGCACTGAGGACATTATCCTCACTTCAGTACATTATACAGTGTCAGCTTAAAAATCTGCTGCTGGAGGTAGCAATAAGAATTGCTATAAGCACTGGTTGGATCCAATTTCAGTTAGCACTGAATGAATAGAGTTTAAATGTCTGTAGCATCTTAAAAGTCTAAACACAAAACAAAGTTGAGACATCTAGCTATACCTTCATATATCATATGAAGGTATAGATAGATAACAATAAGAGACAGAAAATCTGCCAGTCATCAGGTCAAGTCATCTGTTTCTTAATCCTGTTAATGAATAACTCTACTGAATTGCTTCAATAACTGAATTGTTCTCAAATTATTTATGTTGGGAAGGTACCAAAATCAAGATTAATTCCATCATGCAGCTTTGAGGTGTTGACAAAGCTTGGAATGGTAGGTTAGAAAAGTGAATGTGTTGCATAGAGAGGAAGGAAATTCACATTTATAATTAGTGGAGATTATATTATTTGACTTGAAAACATCTGCATATGCATGATGGACCAACAATACGCCATGAATGCATGTGTTCACTGTTCTTGCTTCTGACTTCTAGCATGACCTTGGAGTCAAAGTAAATATTTCTATTTAAAAGTAATCAAATCCTTTTCACCCTGGGCTCTGGATCACCAGCATGAACACCTCCTGTTCCCATTCCCCAGCTCCCCAAGTGGCCCTCAGCTCACTAGATGGCAGCCCAACATCACAGCTCCCAACAAACCCACACATTACTGACGGCAGCAGAAAAACTGTGTGTCACACCTTATTGCTACTAGAAATAGCTACTTATAATATTATATATTACTTTGAACCATTTATTAATGGTTATGTACTGGAAAAATATAATATTGAGCTCAAGGGTTTCTCAGGAAAGGATCCAAGCAGATGAAGCACTGGATTGAAGGTACAGTAGTCAAGCAAAAATGCATGAGGAAAGGACTTCTCTTATTTAGTGGAACTGTAGCTGGTGTACTTTTTATCTTTTTTCTTTTTTCTTTTTTTTTTTCAATTGTGGCTAGTGATAAGGAAATGAAACAGAAGCAGCAGAAGGGAAGCAGTCACTGTAATGTGCTTAGTCATGTTTAGCTCTTCATGTTTTGCAGATACAGCAGGGCTAAGCCTTAGAGCTAGACTTAGGGAGCTATGGATTTTATGGATTTTATATATGGCATTCATACAAGAGAGTTTGAATTTGGATTCTTGATGGACAGAAATGTTGACAGAATGGAAAGGCTTCACTTTAAACCCTTCTAAACATGTTGGTGTCAGTGTCACACTCATGCCAGTCTTCTCCAGTTCCCTTGCACATTCTCACTGATTTGGTACCCTGGGTCAGCATCACCTCCACTCAGAGGCATTTGCTGTGAACTAGGAACCTGACTGAGGAAATTGCAGGTCAGTTAAGAAATATGAAATGGAATGCTGTGTTCAGGCAAACCCAAGGAAAGTAAAATGATCACCGCTGGAAATTCAGGCTATCTGCAAAGCAGACATGTCAAAAATGCCACTGGAAAAGGCTTCGGTCATTTATTTTGCTTTCTGCAAAGTTTTGAGGAACATGGGATATACTTCCTGCCTTAATTTTCTATTCCCACTCCCTGGTTTGTTTTTTTCTGCTAATGCAGAATCTCAGAAACTGTTTAAGTAGTAATTTAAGATTACCTGTGATGCTAAGGAGTCCAGATTTTCATTACAATTCAGAATCTGGGGAGGCGTTAAAGTAGGAATTTTCCTTTCTTTGGAGCACGTCTGGATTCCTGTTGAAGCATTACCTTTAATTTTGTAAAAGCAGAAAGATTTGCACTTAGTGGAGGAGTTCTCACACATTCATGTGACCTCACTGGGAGTTAAAACTGTTCTGTGGGTGTGACACCCTATCCAGTGTTATTTTCTGTTTGCTTGTAAAATGTTGTCTTTCAGTGTTACAAGCGACCATCAATTATTTAACTATTTAGTGTTCTTTTTAGAACATGTTTTACATTCATGTGCACAATCCTGTCAAAGTCAGACAGGTTTTAGTTATGTTAGAGCTGCAGAAAGACATCTATTAAGTGGGAGGCACTGGCATCAGCTCTGAGCTGTCAGAAAGACTTTTTACCGTGTCCTGAAAAACACATGGCGTGAAAGGAATGCAAAGGACATGTGGGGCAGTCGTGCAGCATTTATTCTTCTACAAGGTCTCTGAAAGTTGAGATAGTTCATGGAACTGCATTAGATGAAAAACACCCTGAATCCTAATGCTAAATAGTAGCATGTAAATAGATTGTTTTTCTATTAAAAGGCTGTTCAGGACCCTGACTCTCCTCCCTGCCCCAGACAGGCACGGATCCATCTCACCTGAAATTCTCTGCATTTGGGTTAGAAAGCTTTGCAGAAAAGTTTGTTCTCTTGCTGCCTGAGCTATGAGTTCTGGCTTCACAGACCTCTCATCTGGTCAAATAATCCAACATCTTTCACAAACCTTACATTTACTTTTGGGAAATGGGAGCAAAAGGAAACAGACACATACCATTCACAGTATCAGGTGCACATTCCTTTTTGGAGTGTTCATATTTACCCATTATAATCTGTTCAAAAGTAAGGTTTTTATATTGCTTTCAGAAACGTTCACTGTCTCAGTACTGTAGTCACAAAAATTAACTGCACAGAAAGAAAAAAATAATATATTTCCAGATGAAATGTTTTTAGCACAAGGATCAGTTTTCAAAAATGAAATAGTACTGGGACAATAGAAGCTCATTGAATATTTTGCCCTAAATGAAATAAATCATTTAGGTAAATCTTGTCTAAACCTAAGCCTCTCGGCTGCCACAAGTGATATTTTTTAAGTCAGTGAAGCCTTAAAAGCCCATACTTTTTGATCTCTTTTATTTTCAATGTTTTAGTCCTAGAAAATTTGTAAAATATTGTAAAGCCTCATCTTTGGTGCCTTAATATCTGGGCAGAAATCAGACTTGATAACCTAATACCACAGAATACAGCAGGGGGCAAGAATAGACACTTTTGAACAATTAATGGGGAACAGTCCTTTGGTGACTCTAAACCATGATGGGTTGGATTTGGCTTTTGGTGCAGGAAGTTTCTGCCCTGCTGTCTGCTGGACTGGGACAGGCTGACCATCCCAGACCCCACAGCTGATACTGGCTACATCTAAAAGCAGCATGGTGAGCCCAGTGAACCCTGGCCTGTCCCAAAAGAGCAGCCTATTACATTCTCATGTATCTTACTGCTATAACTTAACACAAATTTATCTCACAAAGCTGCAAACACTTGGAAAAAATATTGCAGCACACAGGCAGAAAATTTTTGCTTCATCTTATGACTTGCAAAATCCTGTTTTTGCTAACTTTTGCTAATTCAGATCACATTTCAGCTGACTATGTCCCATTAGCAGGACTGACTCAAACCATATTTATGGTCAGGGTCCTGAGGGGGCTTAGGAAACCTGGAGTGCTGTCTGTGTTCTGGCACAGGCTTTCACATGAAGTTACTTAACTTTCTGTGGATCTTGTTTTCCACAGGGTCTCAGTTTCCCATTACACAATGACACTTTCCTTCCACACAAATTATTACGAACAAATAAGGATTCATGATGCTGCAAAGTTGAAGTCTGCCTTACAGCACCATACCTGAGCCTTCCTTGCCAGAAAGTGGTTAGCAGGACAAGGTGTCTCAAAACTCTGGTGGAAAGAACCTCTGGAGGGCATCTAGGCCAAACAGAGGCTCCACAACCTCACTGGGAGATGTGCTGCAGTGACATGATGCCTTTCTAAATCCAAGCATTTCTCTTCATTCATAAACTGCAGTTTATGACTGCTGTGTCTTGTTTTACCCCCTGGTGTTACTAAGCAGGTTTGGGTTTGATGGTCTTTGCAACTCCCTCTCAGCTGGAGTTGAGACTGCTGATACTGCCCTCAGAATCCTCTTCAGCACAGTGAACAAGTTCAGCTCTTTCCCATGCTTCCTGCAGGCCACGTGTCCAGAGCCTCTCACTGACCTCACTGCATCCTGCTGAACCCTCTCCAGCTTCCCTAAGTCTGGTTAACCTGGCTTGCAGGTGGCAAAACTTGTATTTCCCAGTGGTGCATCACCAGGACCAGGAAGGGCAGGGTAAAAGTGTCCATCAATCTGTCTCCCTCCACATAACACAGCTGCTCTTCCACCTTGTTTGCAGAGAACCACACACTGTTGGCTCATATTGACCTTGGCATCTACTGTCATTCCCAGGTAGTTTCCAGCAGGCCTGCTCCTCAGCCAGCCAGTTCCTGCTCTGTACCCATGTCCCTGGCATAGAAATCAACACTTATTCCTGTTGGATACCGAGAAGTTTCTGTTGGAATGATCTTCATGTTTCTCAAGTTCTTCTGCATTGAAGCTCTGCCATGAACTGTGTCAGCAATGCCTCTGCCCGCTCCAGGTTCAGTACTGTGGGCATACTTGCTGAGAGGACCTGCTGTGCCATGGTCCAGGTGGTGGATGAAGGCACTGAACAATTCTGTCCTATTACTGACTAGCAAGTGGCTCTACTTTTACAATATCCTGATCAAGTCACTGATTGCTACCCCTTGAGCTTGGCTGTTGAGGTGATTTTCAGCCCAGTGAGTTGTTCATTTACCCAACCCATGTCTTCACCTACCAAACAAGAATGCTGAGGGTCATGGTGTCAAAAGCATCTATAAATCAAAGTGCATTATGTCTTGTTACTCTTCTGTTGTCCACAATTCTTTCACATGGCAGTCAGTCAGATTGGTTCTACATGTAAATCCATGCTGTTCCTGATGCTCTTCTGGTGTCTCATATGCATGGAAATAGACTACAAGAGGATATGTTCCAAAAAGCTTCTAGCACCTGAGGTAAGCCTGACTGGCTTATGGCTCCCTCCAGATATCCTTCTTGCCTTTCTTAAAGGTGAGCATAATATGAACCTTTTTCCAGTTCTCTGAGGCCTCTCTTCATCACCACAGGTGTCAAGAGTCCCACAGGGGTATCAGGCAGCTCCTTCAACTGTCTTGAATGAATCCTCTCTAGACCCATGGATTTGAACACCTCTGTGATGATCCTATCTTCCCTCTGAGGGATGAAGCCAAGAATAAGTTGCTATGAATGCGTATGCATTCATACAAGCTTTATTATTTTTTCTTTCTAGTTATTCAGGCCTTGATCTGAAAGTGGTTTGGGCTGGTTTATATGCTTATATTACTGGGTTTCAGACTTAGAAAAGAATCCATCTGAAGTAAAATTTTCCCACTGATGAAAATCTTAAATTATTCCAACTATTTTAATGTCATTAGGATTGCTCCAGATTAAACCAAAATAAAACAAAACAAAATAAAACCAAACCAAACAAAAAAAGACTCAAACAGAACAAACCACAAGAAAAATACCAGGCCCTTTGTCATGATTTGTGAAAAAAAAATAACCATGACATAATGTAGAAAAGCAATTAATTATGAGCCAAGTGGAAATTTTTTCATCATTGTTGGAACAAAACTAATTGGGTTACAAAAGTTGTCTACGCTGTATGCCATGCTCTCTTTTCCTGGAAATGGACTGGATCACCTCCTCCATACTCCCAGCACCTGACTGCCCTTTCTTCCAGCCTCCTCAACACCTTTAGCACTGTGACCCCAACCTCTTCATGCTCCATCATGTCTCAGCCCCTCTCACCTCTTAGATCCATCTTTGTATTTTCAGTACATAAAATATGCATCTCCATTTTGTTAGCTGGTGAAGAGGAGACAAATGTCATGGGTAGTGTATACATCTTAGTGACTGGACTGGATTGACTGGCATGCAGCCTCAACCTCCTCACTGATGGCTTAAGTCTCCTTTCCTTTTCCTCTTTGAGATATTTATAGGATTGGTCTTCTGTACCCAACTGATATGCACAAAACTTATAAGATTTTGAGACCTTTAAGATGTGTAACCACCTAGTAAATTTAGTTGAAACTGGTCAGCAAGTTAAAGAAGATGCCAAGACAGTGGAACAACAGACAGATTGACTGTATAAACTTTCCTCAAGAAAACAGAGTAAAATTGAGGATTTGTAATTTCAGTAATGTTGGTTATGATTTCAAGTTAATTATGTCTGTCCAAACATCTTACCTTACGTATTTTAACAACTATAGCTATTAAAATCTATTCTTTAAGGCAATTCACAGCAAATCAAATGCAGAACACTAGAGCAGTGAACAAAGGAAATTACAGAACCATCATAATGCTTTGTTTCCAGTGCTGAAATCCCAGACATGATTATTTTATTTAAGCCAACTTCTCTGAAACATTTTGCCCAAAAGTTCCAATCAGTCATGAACTCATCCAATCTATCATTGCCTGTTGGATGTGCTGCCCATCCTGTCATAAGGGAAATTACATAGAAGACCTGAACTTTCCATCTACCTAGCAGTCCTCACCAAGCATATTTTCCTGGATACACTGCAGATATTTTTACATCCTTCTGGCCAAACATGTCACATCCTTTGACAAAAGCACAGCTGACACATGATGGAGAATCTGTGTGTCACCTTGCCACATTGTGGGTTGTTGGCCTGGGAGAAAAGGAGCTGGGGATTTTAGCAGCTCTGGAGATCCTGCAGCTCAGGGAGCTGGCAGCCTCCCAGCACAGGGCGGTGCAGAGATGCCATGATGTGGCAGAGGGGACTGAAATGGGACCCAACCAGGACAGTGCTATTCCAGGTGTAGGAAATCTGACTCATCCAAGACCAGTGCTGGTGGCAGCAGGAGCTGAAGGCAGGCATTGTCCTGCAGAGTGCTGAGGTGGATGGTGTCCTCAAACACAGGGCAAATCCAGACAGGGCAACACTGGTCACTCAGACCTGAATCAGATTTTCAAATCACTGTGATCTTCAAACAGGGGAATTCAAACAATGGCCAAATTGGCTAGAAACAGGCCACAGATTGTCAAAACTTGTAATGTCTTCCCCAGATGTATTATTCCTTTGAGGTGGATGAAAAATACAGCATCACCAAGCAAGGAGAGCCACGGCACAGCTTGTGGATCTGACCCTGCTGGGCAGATCTCAGCAGCAGGAAAGGTCAGGGATCTCCCCAAGTGGGGGTGCTCCCAGAAGTGGTACCAGGTGCCCGTGATGCCTGGCTTGTACAGACCTATATGACAAAAGGATCCCACCTACTCCTCTGGCACGTGCAGGCTGCATCCCCAGAGCTGCCACTGTTGAGACAGAAGCACAGAGGTCCCATGGGTTCTGTAGTGCCTGTGCAGATAAAGAATCAGGATATGTCCATATATATAATCTTCATCGATGGGTATGTGAAATAATGTATCTATTTAATTTGTTGAAAGAAAAAAAGAAACATGATGCTTTTGAAGCCTCAGTTAAAAAATATGTATGGCCCATAATCTCACCCACGTACTCGGTCACTTGCCCTAAAATCACTGACATGAATGTGGGGTCAAAGCTTCCAAATGAATTTGCATTCCCAAAACAATGTAGGTAGGAACAGTTTTGTGCAGATGCAGAATGAGCAGGAGTCCAGTCTACCAAAAGCTCAAACTGTTAAGTCCATGAAACACCCAAATTACTTCTGCAGGAATTCACATAACCAAGATGGCAAAACAAAGCCACAGATTCCCAGAGCTGAAGGGCCTAAAACAATAGTAAGGACATGGATAGTCACACATCCAAGAATCAGATAAAGATGCTATGATTTAAGACAGGCATTATAGGATAAAACAGAAAAACCCCATGCCTCAACCTCAGCCATAGCCTCTATACCCACTTCAGGACAGGGGATGATTTTTATTCTGTCTTTTGGCAGAAATAATGGGTTTTCTTTGAAATAGTCATTGAACTGGCTGCCACAGCTTTGGGAAACAAAAAGGCACAGTCTAAGCAGTAGCAGAGATATTGCAGATCTTAGAAATTTCTGAATATATTATGGTATTTCCTGTGTATTATTATATTTCAGAGCAAGCTCTGAAAATCTTAAGGTTTTTTTTTAAAAAGAGACAGGCAAATCTTGAATGGCTAAAGGGGTATTCTGCTGCAGAAATCACAACATCACAGAAATCACAACATAGGAAGGACTGGGTATACCTCAGCCTTAGAAAGAAGGATTCAAGAGCTGGGGGATCTCCACAGAGCAAGATTTTCTCACCAGATCCCTGAGTGAGGGATGGAGTTGGAATCCTTTCTAATAAGGTTCACAGTGGAAATTGCACACCTATGCACTGGGTGTATGGTTTCAAATAATGCAGAAAACTGAATTTGAGGACTGCCATTTGATCTGATATTTTAATGCCTGTGTTTTGAGACACTGACAAACAGAGTAAAGCCAGAACATTCAAAAGTAAACAGCACTGCCAGGAGCACGTGTCATTGTATATTTCTAATGTTCTCACTGAACAAAGAGGTTGCTTAACTTCTTACTCTTTAATGGGATTCATATAACTGGAAGTTTATTGCAAACTATAAGGGCTGTGCCACGTGGCAGGGGTAATTCTGTTCTTGGCACTCTTTGCTCAGCTTTTGCTCATGTTATTGCTATTTAGCAGTTGTGTTTCAGGCTGTCTGAGCTCCACTGCAGCCAGATGTCTCTGATGATGGTGGAATAACATCTAAATGTAGCTAGGTAATGTCTGTCCTATCCATCAGCTTTTCAAAACACATTGTCTCTCCATTGGAAATCTTACAGGAAGGAAAGGAAATCTCCTCCAGCAACTGAGATTTGTGTGGCCCAGATTCGTGCAGCCCTAAGCAGCTGTGGAGAACATCTGTGGAAGCTGGATGTCCAATCATGCTGTTGTTGCTCCCCTGCCCAGCAGCACTGTCTCACCAGCCAGGCACTCAGTGTGGCTCATGGGCCCTGTGGCAGAGGAGTGACCCTGAGGCTCAGCCCCTGCTCTGGAATGGGAGCTGGGAGCCCCCAGGACACTGGGGGAACCTGCAGCACGGCTCCAAGCCTCTGCCCTGCTTGGTGAGCATGAACCCAAAGCAGCCAGGCCAGGCAGGGACTGCTGGGTCATCTGGCACCAGGGATCCCAAAACCAGGGAAGGAGCAGGGCCTCCCTGCAAATGCCTGGACCCTGGGCTGCTGCTGGGGAGCAGTGTCTGGAACAGCCTCAGGTGGGACCAGTGCTGGAGCTGCTTCTGCAGCCAGCTGGGGCAATGTTGGTCAGGGTCTGCAAAGGAGTGCAAGGAAAGAGAAAGGTGAAAAAGAAGACTGGACTGACATTCCTTTGGAAGCAACGAAGCAGAAAAGCGACAACTGTGGGGTAAAAAGCTCAGCATTTACCCCTGGAGGCGTAGACAGAGCTGCCATGAAGCCCATGCAGCAAAGGGGAGGTGACAGCAAAGGGCAGGTGACAGCAAAGGGCATCAGCCTTACCTTTGCATCTCCCAAAAGAGTGCCTCTGTAACAGCGTGACACTCGCAGGACCTGTTAATGCCAGGCAAAGCTGTGTCTCTGTTTAGAGCTTCCTGGTAACTTTTCTTATCCTACTGTTCAAGGTCTCATGAAGCTTTTGTTGTTTCAGAAGGAAATCTGTCTTTCACAAATGCAAATTCCCCAGCCAATTTATGCAGTCACACCTACTACACATGCAGTAACTCACCAGGCTCCAGTAATTGTGGCACCAGTTTAAAATCATGTGGTTCTTCTGGTTTAATTTTAAGATTCAGGAAACATCTTTGTCTTTTAAGTTTGGCAAACATTAATCATGTCAAGAATCCCACTAATTTTTGACTGTATATATTTCTAAACTAAAACTATTTGATTCTTCCATAAAACCAGGTCACCATGAACTGCTGAGGGTGTTTCAATCAAGCATCATGGTAAGTGTTGATGCTAATACTTGTGATTGAAGTCTGAATAAAGAAGAAACTCTATCACTATGCACAGCAAGCAATGCACCAGATGGGCTGGAGGTATTTTCCATCCCTGAAGTAGCTGCAATTTAAATGCCTTTCTTAGCAGCTGATTTGCCTGCAGCTGTGTTAGGCACAAGCAGAGGTATCCCTGCACTGCACTGAGACTCAACTCCCATCTCATCTGGGTTTGGCTCCATCAAGTCAAACAAAGGTCTGAGCATATACTGATATTAGCAAAGGTAGATTATTACTGATATATTTAAATAATCACGGTTTGTGTCCTTTCTTGGGCTCGGTTATGTTCAATCCCTACAAACGTCTGATAAATCTCTTGAAGTAAATGTAACCTAATGAATCCTCATATAAACTTTTCTCCAGGCTTCTTGTCTTAAATCGTGTCTGACTCTCTACCAGATAAGCAGCCAGAATTACTGGATTCTTTCAATGAATTTTGGATATAGGTCAGTTCATAGTTTTGTGTCACATCCATATAGTGAGTATTTTGCTGAGAGGAAACACTGACCAGCTTTCTGCTCTGAGTTTGCACACAGAAATGTTTTACAAAAGTGCATTGATCTGATTTTCAGATATAGAAAATGCAAGTCTCTGATATGCTTTCAATAACTATTTTGCAATACAAGTTTCAATGAAAATATGAACAGGTGCTATATGCATGCAAACCTGCAAGCATCTGCAAAGTAAACATTTCCTTTTTAAAATACAGTTTAGTAGACTAGTTAGACATTTATTTTTCTCTTTTGAAAAATAAATCAAATGTCTACCAAAAGGGTGATAAATTGTCAAGACATTTCTCAAAATTGTATCAAAGGAGCAGTGTACACCTGTTCCAATGAAAACACTCCAGAGATTGCTTGTCATCCTATTCTGTTTTACAGCAGCATACAAAGTTTGGGCTACTTCTTTAAACATTGTTGTAAGAAGAAAAATATTTCTGCCTGAGAAGTGTGCAGCATGGATGTAATAATGTTTGTCAGCAGTCATGCTTAAATATTTAAGGAAAGGGAAAAGATCCCAAGGAGTTCAAATGGGGTAGAATAATTTCTTTACCTGCTTGGAACCTGAGGAGCTGCCAAACACACAGTGCCCAAAGTGTCAGTCACTACACAACAGGTGACTGCAAACAAAATTCTGTTCTCCGTGGAGTGACGGCATGCTGTAGTGCAGGCTGTCTGCAATGCTATAAAAAAGTTATTATCATACTCTTGTTATAAACCATTAACTACTTTTCTACTGATAAAACTTTAACCTTTTCTGTTCTAAAAAAAGAGTTTTGGCATGTGTGTGTTTATTACCCCTTGAGGACTGACTCTGGTCCTCAAGATAGATCTGTATGTGCCCTGGAGGGGTGGTGCTGGCTGGCACAGGGTAAAAGTCAACACAGTCAAAATGAAGAAGAAAATAGAGTTATTTTAAAAATTAGTTTGAATAAATACATCTTTTTTTGTCATCAGCATTCAGTGGATTAATTCCCATTGTGTAAGTAGGGACAGTACCTTGTTTTGACATGGTGTTTTTCACTAGTGAGGGAAAGAGATTTGTTTGGCTTTTTTAAATACCAAAGGAATTCCATCTCAGTTTAAAAAACAGGACTCAACAAGCTGATGTGGTGTGCCAAAGACATACAGAAATGCAGTCCAAAAAAAGGGTTCTGGTCTCTTGGGATGTGGCACAATGATCTAGCCATTAGATACTGCTGCTACTGCTGCTGCTACTACTCCAGACTATGATTCCTTTAACACCTTACAGACTGTTATGATGTCCTTTCCTCTCATCAAGAATAAAGATGAGTAATATAAGATAGGTATTTATTATTTTATTTTAATTGGTGACAATCTTCAAGGTACTCACAACGATACTCATATTCATATTCAAAATACTCATACTGAAGATAAAAAATATCTCATGTCAGGTGACCAAGGCACTCTGTATTGAAGAAAACTCCTAAGGACATAGGAAAGACTCTGAAAATGCTGAAACAATTAGGGTTACTTTTACAAATGGGAGCACCAAAATTGTTAATGTGCTTTTTCAGATAGCCAAATGTCTTAATGGTCTGCTCACTAGGGATGGCCAGGCAAGCCCTGGGAGCCTGAAGGTTGCATGACCCAGCTCTCCCACTGCTGTGGAACTGTGAACAGCAGTGATGCTCAGCTGGACACAAACATCTCCTCATTCTATGTACAGAGAATGCTTTGGAACCTTGAAATGTTAATTACTTTACAGCCTCCTGCCATAAGCAGTTAAATGTTTGCTTTTCTGCTGTTTAAAGGGATAAGAATGTAAAACTGGATCTAAGAGACACACAGGAAGATGCTCATTTCTGAGCAGGACTCTAACAAGACAAAACAGAATAAAGTGTAATTTGGATCTTGAAGACGGGGGAACTGAGGCACAGGACAGTTCAGTGGCATAAAGTTAAGATCCATCCAGCTTTGCTAAGCTAAGTCTGAGGTTTGTGGTATATTAAAAGCATACCCAGCTTCTAAATCACAGATCTGAGTCCTTTGCTAACAGAAATACCACTAGATGATTGCAGATATTTTTAAGTGGCAAAATAGGAAAGAAATTGTTGTTCATTCTCATGGTTACTTAACACTGCCCTTCCTATTCAATGGAAAGAGCATCTCTTCTTCTTTCCTTTACATGGCTATCATACTAAGAGTCCAAGAACTGGGAAATTGCAGTGGGATTGTGAGCAAAACTGATTGTGAGCTTCTAACTTCACATGAACGCTTTATATAAAACACAGAGAAAAAAATTTACTTAAGGCACCAGATGGAAAAACCAACACAAATGAATGAACACCTCTTAAGAGATAGTATCCTTTTATTTATGAAAATATTAAACCATGTTTATATGATAGAATAATCAAACTGAAAGGAACCTTAACACTTGCAAATTTGTATCTGTGATGCAGCTGGAGGGAGATAAAATCGCCCTTGAGCGACTGAATATGTTTCTTCTGCTTTCCTCCATTTCTTTTAAGCCTTAATTAGAGCCAGATGTTTCTTATTTCCTTTCTTTTTTGTTCTCAAGTGTGCACAAAGTGTGGTGCCAGCAGTAAACACCATCTTTGACTTTTTCATGTGTTAACTGCATCTGAGTCAGAGTCACAAACCAGTAAAATTCCAGCAAAGCAGTGCAAGCTTTCACTCCTGCTGTCATTCCCACTGGAAGGGGGAGATTGGCATTGCTGTTTCCTGCGGCACAGGAGTCATAAAAATCCCACCATGTCTCAGATCCTTGCCCCTGGTAAATACCTCTGGAGGCAGGAGGCTGGAATGCTGTATACCATGAACACAGCTGCCCCTCCCATGCTCTTCAGAGTGCTGGGAGTGATTCCTTGCTGCTTAATTGCTATTCAGCTGTATGGATCTGCAGCCTGTTTTCCATTTCTTCCTTCTCCTCCTCAAGGAGACAGTGGCTGGTAACCATGGCATGTAGGCAAAGCCATTTCTGCTCCAATATCATGCCTTTATTTTGGCCTTACATTGACCTCTTAGGTGCCATCTCTGGCAGAATGTTTTGTCAGTAAATGGCAGAAATCTATTGTGAGAGCTTCCTTTCTAAACTAAATTGCTAAGTAGTATTGCTGTAGTATTCATAATTATGGTTTTCATCTACTTTTCTAAATGTATTTTCATTGTAAGAAGTGTATCAAGTATAGAAATTCATGAACTGCAACATTTACCTAACAAAGAGATAGAAATTAGTGTTCAAAAAAGTCATCTGAGGACAGATGACAAATATTAGGCTTTTTACTCCCACATATTTTGAGCAAGCACATATTGTACCTAGAATAGATTTTAAGGACAAATTTTCCAGCAGTTTTCCAGTTGTCTTTCTCCCTTTTAACAGACGTGCTCTTTGTTGCTTAGTCCTTGGGAGTTAGGCTCCCTTCCACTACTGCACATGCTGAAGGGCTTTTTTGGATAAAAAACTATTCTGTTTTCTTCCACCAACTTCTGTACCAGCAACTCCTACCCCAACTGCTGTAGTTTAGAGGAACAGAAAGATTTTGGGGGTGGGCATTAAGGTAAATGGTTGACTGAAGTTTTTTAGTGCCTTAGTTTTAAGGATGAATGAGCCTGGAGGATTCAAATTCCTTGCTGTCATATTTGCTCTTTGTTCATGCTATGTTTAGTCACAAGGGAAAAAAGCATTTGTTTACAGGATCTAGAACAAACATCTCAGTTTCTAATGACAAGGTAGTACTGACCTTTCTTGAATTAAAGTCCAGCTTGTTCAAATGTCTGGATGTGTTGTGAGAGTAACCTGTTTATCCCACCCTATCCTGTCCCATAAATGGTTATATTTTTCCCCTGAAAACATGACAGACATCTTACATGAATAAATCAATTTTATTTAAATACAATTACACGTGTATTTTGTCTAGTAAAGACTACCATATAGTTTCTCAAAGGCACCAGTATTTAAAAATAATTTAAATTTTCTTGAGAGCAGCTTCCTTTTTCTGAGTGGTGTTTGTAAACTTGTTGGACCTCCCTCCCCTTATTCAACTCAGGCAATACCTGCTGATTATGAAATGATGAAGGCTGTACCTTTTCCATTGTAAAAGGTGCCCTACTATTCCTGGGCATCTCTTTTGAACACAGGAGAATGGATGAGGCGTTCCATGTAGCAAAACCCCACTCTGAAACAGGGTGTTCCTTTCCTTTGTGGCACCATAAATTTGTCAGGCATAAACCCCCACTATGACACTCACTTTGCACGTACTGTAAGTGTTAAAAATTAAATTCAAATTACTATTCTTTCTTTGAGACTCCAGGATCTGTTTTTCCTGGCATTTCTCCAAGCTTGATAATGCAATGCCTCCTTTTCTAATGTGAGGAAGGAGTTCTTGTACAAAGCCTGCCCTGCAGTTCTGTGTCACAGACTGCATCAGCCTCCAGTTTGGGCTTCTTTAGAGGTGTCTTTGCTAGGCATGGTTGCACCAAAACCAGAAGACGTGTGTTGGGCTTATTCATCCAGTTCTGTGATCATTTACAGGAGATTCACAGCAGGGGCACAGAGGGAGGTGTAGGTGATACCTCTCAGCAGGCCAAATCCTGCTCATATTTTCTCCAAACAGGCTTCTCTGTGCAGGAGGAATAGTGTCAGGCAGCCACTCTGGCCAGTGAGTTCAAGTACTGTCACTTTTCGCTTCTGTAAAAGCAGGGAATGTTTTTCTAAAAGAAATTTTGCTAAGCACCTTTCATGTGCACAGCTCACCCATGAGACTCACTTCATCAGCTGATTTTGGTTTTTGTAATAATCCCCAAGTTCTCCTTGATGCACAACCGTCGTCTTCTCTGCCCAGCACTACAGAAGCTTTGTAGCGCCACCATTCTAGCAGGAAAAAAAACCTGCCCTTTAAAAATATCCCCACAATTTAGAGACAGGAGTGATGTGGTGCAATGAAGGTAAGATGCTGCAATTAAATGGCAAACTCCTCAGGGAAGCCATGCATCTTCCTTCTACAGAAAATCTGATTTTAACGGAACCACAGTAATCAAACTCAAGTCTTAGATTTGCAGAGTGGGGTAAATACAATTATTTCAGAGTTTGTAGTAAGACCACTGTAAAGATGAGACACAAAACTACAAATACACCATACCAATGCCTATCTTACAAGAATGTCCCGAGACAGGCTTTACTAGTTTGCCAAAATCTCCAAGAAGCCTTCAGAGAAAGGCATTGAAAAAGGGCCAGCAACTGCTGAGAAGAGCAGTGATCTTTGGCTAGCAATGTGCAATTCCCTCTTTGACATTTGTAAATGTAGAAATGTATGTGAGCCAACTACTCTTGTTTTCCAAAGAAGATTCATCTGAATAATCTGACACCTGGTTACAGGTGTTACTTCACAATACTTGGCCAACATCTAAAATAATTTTTTTAATTAACAATACAAGTCTTCTAAGAAGACATACGAAAGCTCAGAGAATTTATTGTGCTTTTCCTCCTGCTTAGTTTAGAGATCTTTTTAGTTTAGATGTTCAGCACCTTAATATTTGCACAGTATTAAAATGTATTTATCAAGAAAAGCAGTGAAGAAATTTGCATTGTTCCTGCCTGTGAGAAGCAAAGTATTTTCTGATTATCTCCTTCAGAATAAATAATTTTGGAAAGGCACTGACAAAACTGACAGACTAAAATACAGTGTTAACAGCATGTGCAGCTAAGAAAGATGCTCCTTGAAAAAGGGGAGATAAAAGGTAGATTTTAAAAGTGAAATAAATATTTATGTTGCATCGAAGGTAAAGTAGTTTTAGAAAAAACCTGTAAGGATTTTTTGGGTCTTGGGATCCCTTTGAGGTACAAACTATTTTATAAGCTAGCTTTTTTAAGCAATCAGTTTGCTGCCATTGGCCACTGTGCTTTTCACTAGATCACTTTTCCACTAGATTCACTTTTTCACTAGATGGAGAAAATAAATGCAATTAAAAGTGGTGTTATTTTTTAATTCCCTCAGTGGTGTTGGTAGCTGGGTATGGAGCTACTAAGAAGGCAACATCTGCCCTCCCACAGCTCAGTGTGCAGCACTGTGCAGGCTGCCTGATGACTGGGGGGGTGATACAGGGAAAGGGATGCAGAACCATCCCATCCTGGCCACAGAGCAGAATTACCCACTCCTGAACTCAGGTAGTGAGTCACATGTCTGCTCTGAACCCTGCAGAAAACCACCAAATTCCACCAGAGGAAAGGAAATTACTTTGGGAAAGAAACTGAATCTGCAGTTAGGTGTTGCCTGACTGGATACCTCTCAGCCTCCCTGGAAAAGAAATTGTTCCAGGTACCAAAGGAAGGCAGAGTCACTTCCACTGCCTTGCAAAGACAAAGGCTAGCAAAGAGACAGGACTGTCTAGGAACAAGCATGAGCAACTGCACTGGTTTTTCATCACCATACACATCTTTGGTCCTCCTGCCAGGCTTGGTGGTGTCTCTGAGGAGGTGAACACACTACACACTCTTCAGTGAACCACTCAATGGGTTCACAGTGAGAAGTTCTTTCTGTTTAACATAAAGCCACAAGCAGAGACACAAAGTTTTTACACAAGACAGCTGCAAGACCATGGTTTCTTTATCTTGTTCTACTGTTTTCCAGGTATGCACAGTTATTTATCCTCAGGCACTTGCAGGACAACCAACATGCACATTTAGACACCCTAATTATGGAAATTATGTCCAGCAGTGGCTGAAAAACATTTTGCTTAGCTTTTAATAAAGCAAACATACAGACTTCATTGTGCCACCTCCTCCATGCCAAGTCTGTCCACTCCTAGTCTCATTTTCTGTGAAGCATTCTGTGATAAGCAAGGTTCTCGTGCAACCACCGTGGATTAACATCGAGTTACCCTTCACAAAAATAAAATATAATTGTAGACTTGGACATCATAGGGGATTGATATTTGCAAAGAAAGTTGTAGTAAAGAATGAATAAAATGGCAAAAAAAATGTAGAAATGAGGTATCAATTAGCCTAATGGTTGGAGTGGGTAAACTGGTCAAGCCATACTCATGCTAAATTTCTTCTTCTGATTCATGATCTCGTTCAGATGTTTTCAGTAAGCCCATTTCCATGGGCTGGGACTGCTTAACCTTTGAACGGACCACCCTGGAAACAACAACAAAAAAATTGTCAGTAGTAACTCAAAGGCTCATCTGACCATTTTTAACATGGTAAAACTGGAATTTTGTCAGAATTAGCACTGGGCAGCAAGGAAAAGGGTTAACTTTAGACATTAGGGGTGAAAATGATCAGTGAAAAGGAAATCAGGTTTGATCACAGGAAATTTCTATCAATGAATTCTGTGTAATAATCTTCAAAGTGAAGTCATGAGGTCTGCTCACTAAACCACTTAAAATTAGCAGAGATGAGCAGTGGGAGACAAGATTCTGCAGGTAAAAAGAATCTCCTGCTTTTGATTTTATATGGACTTACAAATGTGGAAGACTATTGGAGCTCATTTTACGTGAGAATTATTACGCTATCAGAGCTATATTTATAGATGTGTTTTTCCCCTTTCTACTGAAGCCATGTCATGTACTTTTCATAGATTACTAATAAATATTTTTATTTTACCTTGCAAGGCAATTAATTACTTCATAGAAACCTTTCCATTTGTCAGTAAAACTTTTCTAAAATAAAGCCCCTACTAGACTAAATAGACAAATCACCAAAGTTTTAGTGTTTCAAGTAACTTACCAGCTGACAATTGTGTAATTCACTGCAAGTATAAGAAAAGCAAAAGCATAATGCCAGCAATAGCACATGGTCAGGAACATCATGTTAGTGTGATCTGTCTGATTCCACTCTGGGCTCCCATTTGGAGGATAAAGCACAAAACCAATCTGTAAAATAAAAGATATTTAGTACATGTCATTTGATAAGCATCCTATACCATATCATGTTTTATGCTACGCATCCCAAGGCAGACATTTAATTTTCTTAGGGTGTTGCTTATTTCTGTGTTTGCTGTTAAAAATAATTTTGTAGTCAATCTCAGGTGTGATGGATCACTTTAAACTCTATGCAGAAATGCCTTTGAAGATAAAGTGCCAGTCCCAGAGACTCACTGCTCTTTCCCAAAAAATTAAGGAGCCTGCCCAACAGCCCAGCCCTGCAACAATCACAATTATGCACTGTCAGCCCTGTGTGCTCTAAACTGAAATCACCTCACAGATCAGAAAACCTGTCTGGCCATTTGCACTGCCTCCCTTCTTCCCAGCAGTTTCTGGGAATGTGTTATATGGCTGGGAAGATGAATAATCAGTGAACAAATAAAGGGGAGCCACAAGTCTATTTCTTCTGGGCCATCCAAGGAAAGGTCAGAAATGGCATAAAAATGGACCTTCCTCATGCAAGACTGTAAGTTCATGTGAAATACAGAGCTGATTTGTTTATTCAGAGCTGGGAAAGATCAAATTCATATTTGTGCAAAAAATGGGAAAACAGTTAATCCTGTGACTATGCAGGGTTTGCATGACAAACACCAACCCTCTGTACTGCTTAATACTTTTCAAAGTCATCACTCAGCAGTTTAGCTGAGAATTTAGAAATTGGGAAGAAGGGGGAGAGTGCATTTTGCATTTCCATGCAGAGAATTCAATGAATGAGGGTGTTGATGATGCAGAAAGTCCCTTTACCTTTTACAAATTTCCTGTGCTGCAGCCAGTGTGTGGTTTTCAGTCACACAGATGGTTGAAGTCTGATGCGGATGTGAAAAAAGCCACTTAAATTTCTTCTATTTTTAGTACTTAAATTTTTACTTTGAAACAAAACCCACATTGTCTCTAGAGCTAAAGGAATTATCTGTTCTAAAATTAGACTAGGCAGAAAACAATGAATAAATGGTTGCATCTATTCCTCCTATGTAAAGCTTCTTAAATCACCAGCTGAAAGTTTGCAAACAAGAAAATAAAACAGCAAGTGTTGAGCACCACATTCTTGAGCTCACTTATAGAAAAATACAGCCAGTTCTGAGGTCTGTCTTCATGCCAGAGCAAGCATTTAAATATTTGATTTGGTGCTAAGTGTCCAGTTCTCCTAAGAAACAGCAAACATTTTTATTCATCGCGTCTGGCCAGCACAGAAAAAAGGGAAGCCAGTCTAGACATGCTGGAAAGAAAAATCATTGGAGTGACCTCAATTCTCCACTATAAGATGAAACACACATCAGCACTAGTGGTCCTATTTCTGTTACAAACTCCCAGCAACTCCTTAAATCTCTCTCTTGATCTGACAGCAGAGAAAGAGTCACTATCAAATATCTCTTATTGTATAGACTCACAAGTAAGTGAGGGCATAGAAGCTACATTTTGAAAACTCCTTTCAGGAGCCACGTCCCTGAAATATCAAAGTTTTGGCTGTTCTTTTTTCTGCTCAGCTTCCAGAGCACTAGAAGAGCAGGAGGCTTTACAGCACCCAGTCTCCTAATGAGAATCTGTAACTTAAGTACCTTTTGAACTTGGCAATGTCAATGAAGCCTTTGCCTTACCTGTCCAGTTCTACACTGGGTATCTACTCACTGCTCCAGCAGCTGAGAGTGGAGACTCTCTTTGTAAAGAACAGCTTATATTTCCATGCCCTAAAATCACTGCCATTTGGCTGGCAAATTTGGAACAGGATGTTCCAAATTTACAGGGATCAGAGAGCTCTGTAACATAGGGAACTCAAGAAAAAGGCTTCAGCATCTTTATTGATTCAAATAAAAAGCGCTGGAATTCTGTAAAATGGCTGCTGCTTCTTCTTCTGTAAAATGGATATGAGAAATACTTTTATCTCTTAAAAGGGATATTTTTTCTGTATCTCTTTAAAGGAACTTATTTTCTGTAAGACTTTTGAGGTCTGTGTTTAAAATGAATATATATAACCTATGAAACATCTGCAAAGGGTTAAAATGACTAATTTTGGTGAGGAAGAAGTTACAAAGACAGAAAAGTTACCTACCTGCCAGAACCAGCTGCCTTGTAATATGCAGAGGCTTGTACGGAGCATCTCTAACACAATACTGCCACGGAAAAAAACTTCCAAAAATATGCAGGCAGCAGCTCCAAAGATAGCAAATAGCAGTAACTGATGAACATGAACATCCAGCATGGCTCTCCCATGAAGATGGTAGCAGAAGAGAAAACCTGGAATAAATTGTGATCATTTTAAGATAATTTCTTCCCTTGCAATTTCCCTTCATCTACTTTTAGAAAACAGTAAAACAATTCTGGCATTTCTCCTTATGCCAGTATCACTTTCACTCACACTGGCTTTAGCTAACTAATTGTACCATGTCAGTACCGACATAAAACACATGCCTGAGCTACTGAGCCAAAACAGGTTTCTGCTGCTATTTTCATAACATTTCTGTCGCTGTCTGAGCCAGGTAGGAAAGCTAAGATCCACCTCTACAATGTGGGATCATGACCTGGGCAGTGTAACAAGGGCCAAGACTGATTTTTTTGTGACTTCTTTAAAGTGTTTCAGGGAGTGAAACACCCAGATCCCAGAGGGTCGTTCTGTGAGGTTGATTTGACATTCCCAGACCAATGACCAATACCCATCCACAGAGTTCATGCACATCCCTGCAGGGAGAGGCACACTGACCTTCAATAAAGACTGCTAAGGAAAGCATCATCCTGTCCATGGCCGCTGGCAGCGCGTTGGTCCCATGTGCCACGATGTCCACCAGCCCTGAAATGCCATAGAAGAGGTACATGGTGGCATGCTGCCAGTTCATCAAGTGATCCCAGTGCTTCTTCTCGTAGTTGTACAGCTTCAGATGAGGTCCATCAGGAACAAACTGCTCAGCCACCATCCCTGTGCATGAAACAAGAAGAAAAACTATTTGTTCTGGTACTTAAGGTATAAACTGATGACAAGTCTTTACACAAACAATAGAGGCAGAAATATATCCCCATGCAGCATAATGCCAGTAAGTTTGAGGTTTTAGCATCACATAATCTGGAGAGTGGAGAGCCAGAGGAAATCAGGCTTCAGCTGCACTCCTGGTGGAATTATTTGCTTCTTGCAGTTTCCAGCACTGAAAATGAAAACAGCTATTCTGTGCTGCTTTTTCTTCTTTTAAACAATTGCTATTGTAGTAGTTTTCTGACCAAATTTTTCAGCTGCATTTCCAACATGAAACATAACGCACACTAAAGTTTCCAAAAGAAAGATTTACCATTTCAGTGCCCTGCCACATGCAGGATGACAGAGTTCAGACTCATAATTCAAAGGGGATTTTTCCCCTAAAGCCATAAAAGGAAACTCCTCCACCGTGCAGGGTTATTAAAAGTCCCATGGGAATGTACACGGAGTTAGTATTTGAATCACTGCTCTACTCTCTCCCTTACCTTGGCCCCTCAGTGTCTTGCTAACTAGCTGAGGTATTCCAGCAAGGGAAAATTGCTTTTAAATGCTTTATATGATCAATGAAGTTTGAGGAGGGTTTAAAAGTTGTTCTGCTTTTAACACATTAAAGCTGATTATACTGTTTATAAGGCATTGGCCAGCATTCTGCTGTATAAATAGATATGCTTTAGAACAAATGCAGTGTTGTTCCACCTTTATTTCCAGTTTTCCTGACACGGAAACAACAGATTTTACTCCTGATGCCTTTGTTCTCTGTCTTAGCCAAGAGTTTTTTCCCATACTTTTGATTGGAATTGGAATTTCCATGTGTTAAAATAATAGCTTCAAAGTGGTTTCAAACTGAAAATAAAAACAGTAGATTAATGTTTTAGCTGCCAGATACTTCTAGTCACAGATTGGGAGATTTTTAGGAAATATGTCCATAGTCACACCTCAAAATGAATGCTATTATTTAGATTTTTATACTTTTTAATGAAAAAACTGTAGACACAATATCCCTTCAGTGCTGATGGATCTTAACAGAGAGGAAGGAAAAGCAAGAACAAGTCTTTGTCACAGCTGCACTTTGATTAGAAATGAGGCAACTGGGCATCTAAACAAGAGCAGACAAACAGAATCTAGAAGTACAAAAATGCTTAAAATTTAGATATTTTTCAACTTGAGCTGCAGGTGCTGAGGTCCTCAGATCCCTTGTTGTTTACTTTACTTTTCCTCTAAAGCTAACTCACTACCATACAGCCTGCCAGGTTGTAAACAAGAACTAAACACTTCCAGTCAGCTACATAGCTCTCAAAACCATCCCAGTGGGTTTGTACCCAGGCCTGGACACAACAGAAGGACAAACAGCTCCCCCCACACCCCAACACAACAGTCCTGCAGCAATAAGATCTGGAGTTCAGTCTGAGATTATTCAAAAAATCATCTGTATCATTTACATATTTTGTCAATAAATCAGTGGAGGCTTCCAACATCTGAGATGGTCGAATTCAAAATAGAAAATGAACTCAAAATAGAAAAGCAACACCTTCACAGTCTGGTGCTCCCAGCGTGCACATGAGAGCCCCTTACCTAAATATCTTATCTCTCTCCCTGAACAGTGAACAGTACATGAACACTGAGATGTGGTCAGGAGTAGTCAAGTGGTCAAGAGACCTCACAGAAGCTCCAGAGGAGCACTATGGATGGAAACCATCTTATGGCCACAGCTGTGTAATTAACAGCAGTAGCCCCACCACTTCTCAGTGGTTAAAGGCAAAAGAGCAGAACACAGGGAAATCCATTTTATCAGAGAACAAAATTTAAAGCAAAAGGTGTTAGAAGGTACAGCCTGCCCTTAGTACACCTCACTTACCAATGAGGGCAAAGACAGCTTTGATGATGCCCTCAACAAACTCCAGGCGCTGGAATCCTGCCCTGGAACCAAGGTAGCAAACGTTCTTGTTTTTTCGACAGGCATACTTCAGTGGATACTTCACTGACCACCATAGGCCAAAAAGAAGAAAAAAGCTTCCAGGGAGGGCATGCCCTTTGAAATTGCCCATGGTTTTCTGCTAGGCAATATCTGAAGGAGAAACAAACAGAGACCAGTTATGGGAATAGTGGTAGAATTCTGTGAGTTATAATTTTAAAGTATCTCCTTGCATAGATCAAACGGGTGTCATTGAATTAAGAACTCACAGTTAATTTAAAAATAAATTCGGGTACTTCTCTTCCCAGCCAGCCTCCCCAGTTTCATAGCTTTGCAGAAGCAGAAGCAGAGACCCAGCTGCAGAGCAGCTGACCTGGAATGCAGCGCTGGCAGTCAGCAGGGTAGGAGAAGGACAAGCCATAGCACACTATGTCTTGCTGTAGAAGTTGTTCTAGTAAAAGAAAGAACCTGAATACTCACTATTTGGTGCTTTCACCTTTAGAGAGGGTTTTATTTTTTTTTCCTCCATGAAAGGAAGTCAAGACAATACCTGACTGAAGGAAAAATGAATTGCATACCCATCAAATTCACTAGTAAATTATATTTTTTATTTCAATCCAGATGTCTTGTTGTGATTTACAAACATCAAGTAACTCTCATTACTTGATGGGTGAATTATGCACCTACAACTAGATATATATTATCAAATACACCAAGTACACTGTGTGACAAGGTTATTAGTTGGTCAGGATCATGTAGTCATTTAAAAGCAGTGCCATTCATAATCCTAGTAATTCTGGTCATCATCCCAGCATTTAGGATAGTTGTCTTCGAGCCAGTGGCATCTTCATTAAAATGACAGTTCTAACATTAAATTGCATTCTTCCTTTAAGATATTATAAATTGAGTTGTTGTGCCTCATGCCCCAAAGGCATACTGAGTCTCTGCACAGGCAGCAGTCAAGAACAGCCACTTTAGAAGGACTGGCAGTCTGTACTTTCTGTTATTATTGTTGCTGGCTTAAAAGTTCAATTGCCACACTGAACTGGAGCCATCTGGCTATGAATGGAACATGGAAGCTCTGGTATAGTTTTCTTTTTCATGAGTATTTCCTATGGTCAGCTCTGCATAAGAAGTTTTAAACTGTGGCTTCTGGGCCATGGAGTACTTGCAGCTGGTTCATGTAAGGCTGTCTGGTCACATAGTGTGAGCCCTCTTCTATTTCTGGAGGCTAAACTCCACTGAAAACATTTTTTAATTTTTTTTTTTAAAGAAGAGAAACTTTTCCACATGCACAGGTCCTGGAGTTCTCCTAAGACCATCTCAACTGCATGAGGAGAGGTGACGTCTATAGCCACAAAGGAGAAGAAAATAAAATATGACTGTTCATGCATAGCATGAGTCTGGCCTGATTTAAAGAGGATGTTGAAGAGGGTCCTGCAGCCCCTGCCCATCCCCTACTCTTCTAGAGCTGAGCTCTGGCACTGTAAGGGCTGCTGAGTGGGAGAGGTGAGCTTTAAAAGCTTTTCCTGGTTAATACCCTGCTTACCCTTCCCTAATTTCTAGGAAAGCACTGGGGAAGTACAAGAGCAGAGAAATGTGATTCTGGTTGCCCAAGCAACCATTTCTGGATGTGACCCCTGCAGGGTCTGGTGTCTGCATGTGGAAGCTGGGAAGGAGATCATGTGGAGATGGATGCATCAAGCTCAGGGAAGCAGCACCTGCCAGTCATGGGGCAGCCAAAGAAAGCATGAGGGAATGATTATGAACAGAACATAAAGGACTTCCACTTGGGATTTCTGCTGTATGGGGAAGGCCTCCTGCAGCTGAAGGTCCCAGGCTGGGAGAGCCTTTCTCCGCCTCCTCTGCTTCCCCCATCACCCTCCAGGTTCTGCTGGGTTGATACCTGTATGTTTTATGTGCAGGTGGGGAAAGAACTGCTCACTCTGTAGCAGCCCACAGCACAGTGGGGCTCTCACTGGTGAGGTTTGGGGAGCTCAGCCCCATAGGTGGGACCCAGCCCCTCCTATCTCAACCAAAAGGTTTTTTCTTTCTTTTGGGACACCTTCAGTTTAAAGAGACTGACCTGCCTGCACATCCTGGCCAGTACTCACTGCACCACTGTTTGCCTCAATAAAGAGCAGTACTAACAGCTTCAGACAGTCGTCTAAACTTTGCTTTAACCTTTAGAATACTTCTTCTGCTTTTTAAACCTTAATTTCTGAGATTTTTAAACATGCTGACCTGGAAAGCATTGCCTTTTTTCAGGACTTTTCCCTTCTTTTGCTGAAAGGGAGAGGGGAGTGGCTTTTCCTCACCCTGTCTGATCTCACTGAACACTGTTCATTGGAAAGACTTTATTCATTATTCATCATAGATACAAAGCAGTTCAAAAGGAACAATTTACCCTATACTGCACATCAAAGCAAAACAATGGATTAGAAAGGCAAATGAAACCTCTAAATAATCTTCCCTTAGGAGAGTACAGCTGCAATAGGAGTGAAATGAAGAACTGTGTTGATGTCATGGTTTAGTTTTTGTAGTGCATGGTATACAAAACTTCAAAAATAATTGTTACTCTGTAAATTCACACCTGGGTTACATAGATCTTTAAACAGTGGAGGATTTTTCTGCGCTAAATCTGGGCAAGCTGTCGAGAAACTTCGTTTTAAACTATTTTTTTTGCCTTTCAAAACAAGCAAGAAGAAGAAAAGGCTGATACAGCAGCTGATGTTCCACATCCAATATAAACAAAATAGAACCAGAAAAATTACTTTTTTGCTAAAAGAAATACAATCACATATTATTAGCTTTAGAGCGTGTAAATTTCATACTGAGTTCATCCAAAGGTGTTAGGGATTATTTGTAGGATTTCTCTAGAATCACACACATCAGTTCTGCCAGCCAGCTGTTGTGGCAGACCTTTGGAATGCTGCATCTCAACACAGTTGGTTTCAGAAAGGAGTTATACAACTTACCCTTTAAAGTTTTAGTGTACTTGAAAACATCATGACAGAGCTTGCCTTAAATGATTAAACTTCCTAATTCATGAGTTTTCTTTTTTAATGCCCGAGAGTTCCTTTTGGTGAGTCTAGAAGTCACCTGCCAACACCCACAGTTTTGATGTGACTGAGAAGTTTTGTCTGAAAATAAACTGGGGGATATTGCACAATTTAGGGGCTTAGTATGAAACTGAGGATATGGTGAGGCTAAGCAGAGACTCCTCAGTAGGAAAGTCAGGAGATGGGGTCAGGAGATGGATCTGGGAGATGGAAGGAAGGGGTGTAAAGGGAGGTGAAAGGAGAGGAGAACAATATGTCAGGCTGCTGCCTTTCCATGTGGTGCTTTGGCATCCCCCTGTGCAGCCTGAGACAAAACATCTCCTGCCAGCTCTTCTGCACAGCTTGAGAGCCAGTTTTGGTACAGCAGGTGCTATTTATTGGATAAAGATGGCATCAGCATGTTATGACAATACTTGATAATTTGATACTTGATAAATTTGAGAGCTTATTTTTACAGAGCATTGTCAGTCTATATCTGCAACATCAGTCTGATATTACAGGATGTGCAAATCCAAGATCTTTTTAACCTCAGTGATTTCAGGGCCAAGGGTGTTGGCAAAGCCATATCCATGTTCTCAGCAGCACACCTTCCCTGCTGCCCACAACCTACCCTAGAGTTCATCATCTTAGATTAAATATCAGGAGAAATTTCCTCACTGAAAGAATTGTCAAGCCATGGCCCAGGGAAATGGTGGGATCATCTTTCCTGGAGGTATTTAAAAGATATGGAGATGTGACTGCTGGGACATTGATCAGTGGACTTGGCAGTGTTGTGTTAACAGTTGGACTCAATAATCTGAGAGGTCTTTGCCTTCTAAACAATTCTGTGATTCTATGGTCTGCCAGAGTTGTAAGCAGGGTTGTCCCACAGATGGGGGCCATGAGGTCTGGCCCCAAGGCCACCCAGTCCCACCAGGTGCCACATGCATTCCTTTAGCTGGTGACCTGCTTCACAACTTCAGCTCTGCCCAAGTCCTTCTCCTAGCTCTGCCAAGGAAAGCCAGTGGCTCTAATGCCTACAAAAGGCACACAGACAGCTGGCATCACAGAATCACTCAGAATCTCAGAATCACTAGGTTGAAAGAGACCTTCATCAAGTCCAACCCACTCCCTAACACCTTAACTAAACCATGGCATCGAGTGCCACATCCAGTCTTTTTTTAAACATCCAGGGATGGTGACTCCACCACCTCCCCGGGCAGACAATTCCAGTACTTTAGCACTCTTTCCATAAAAAACTTTTTCTAATATTTAACCTTTATTTCCCTTGGCCAGCTTAAGTCTTGTCCTCTCAGATGCTGCCTGGAGAAAGAGACCAACGCCCCCCTGACCACAGCCACCTTTCAGGAGTTGTAGAGAGTGACAAGGTCACCCCTGAGTCTCCTTTTCTCCAGGCTGAACACTCCCAGCTCCCTCAGCTGTTCCTCACAGGGTTTGTGTTCCAAGCCCCTCACCAGCCTTGTTCCCTCCTCTGGATGTGCTCAAGCATCTCAAGGTCCTTCCTAAACTGAGGGGACAGAACTGGACACAGCACTCAAGGTGTGACCTCACCAGTGCCCAGTACAGGGGAGGAATGACCTCCCTGCTCCTGCTGGCCACACCATTCCTGATCCAGGCCAGGGGCCATTCTTGGCCACCAGGGCACTCTGCTGGCTCATGTTCAGTCAGCTGCTGACCAGAACCCCCAGGTCCCTTCCTGCCTGGGCACTGTCCAGCCACACTGTCCCCAGCCTATAACATCGCGGGGGGTTATTGTGGCCAAAATGCAGGAACCAGGACTTGGACTTATTAAACTTCATCCCGTTGGACTCTGTCCATCCATCCAACCATTCCAGGTCTCCCTGCAGAGCCCTCCTCCCTTTCAACAGATTGACACACTCCCAGCTTAGTGCTGTCTGCAAATTTACTGATGAAAGACTCAATGCCCTCATCCATGTCATCAATAAAAATATTGAACAGGACAGGCCCCAGCAGAGATCTCTGAGGGACACACACTGGTGACTGATCCCCAGCTGGATGAAGCACTGTTCACCAGCACTCTCTGGGCCTGGCCATCCAGAACAAATAGACTCTGATAGCTGATTTAAATATCTTCCAATGGTTTTGGGAGTGATGTTTTGCCACATTCATCAGTTTGATTTCTGATCTCCACTTTTGTAGGGTCTAAGGCAAGACATGCAAGTGATATGGAGAAACCTTACAACATACCACCTGGTTACTCAGAAGGCTTCTCACTTGCTTCTGGAAGAACTAGGTTAGTTTCCCTTTAATCCTTTCCCTTTAAAGAACAGACGGGTTTTTAGGAAGTGCAACCTCCATGAGACAGGGACATGAGTAGCAGCTGAGCCACAGCCCGCCCTGCAGCAGGCAGCTTCCCTTCCCTGCACATTCTTCTGCCACAGCAGTATGCCCTACAATTTCCTGTGTTTGTCAAGCCCTCGGGGATGCTACAGAGGTCTGTCGACCAGAAATGGGGATTTTTTTTCCAGAAATGACCAAAGTTATAAAGCCACAAACTCACTCTGCTGCAATGCTTTCATTTCTGCTACACAACCATATGACAACAAAGGTTAAGGCCAAAGATTAAACATCACCAATTTTTTCTTCCATATGCTAGATTAGAAAACAGTTATATGTATATAATATTTGATGGGAAATGTTTATTTATCCGTAACAGCCACAGGAATGGATTGTGAATGATGCACACAGATAAGAGGAGGAAATAGGCAATTGTAGGCATTTTCTAATCAGTACACAAGTTGTGATCATACAGCTTTTACAAGAAATGGAAACCAGAAAACCTGAAATGCATGTAAGACAAAGAAAATCACAGACAAGTTTAATTCAGTACCAAAGTTTCCTACTTGCAGCTAAAGATCTATTCATGAGGCAAGTGCCTTTTGTCCTGCAGCCATTGTGCTGCAAAACCACAGCCAGCCAGGCTGATCTCAAAAACTGTTTGCTCCAAGTACTTTGTTCACTAAACACAGTCCTGATTTCATGTCATGACTGAAAGCATTTCAGCGATTACAGCTCCATGTTTCCAGATGAGATCACTGCTCTGGTGTTAAGGAAATACTCAGCTGGCATCTCTAGCTGCTTTAGAATTAGACTGAAACTAAGTATTGTGTGTACCAATGAAAGCAGGACAGAAGACTATTTGAAATGCTAAAAGATGACAGGATAGCCTTGGTATTTTTGTCTTAGGGGTGTAGGAGACAAAGAGTAAAGAAAACAAAGAAATGTCATTAACACCTCTCCAAAGTCTGTAGGAGAAGAATGCAAGCCTTGAGAGAATCTTCAAGCCTGGAAGACAGGGATGAAAACCAAAAATCCCAGAGGTAATAACCAGAAATCTATCTGCTGGCCTAGAAAGGAGGGACTCTGGGACACAGTCTCCCACAGTCATGAGTTAGGGCCCACACCTTGTACCACTCTATTCTTTTTCAGTGCCTTGCATCTGTCAGAGACTCTTCCTTCCCAGATTCTTGCCAGCCCTCTGAGTGCTGTGTTTGTCATCTCTCATGACCCTCAGTTTTCTGGCTCTCTTTCCCTGTTCTCTGTGCATCTGCTGTCTGTTTCTGCTCCCACAGATGAGCAGGCTATCTCCAGAGGTTATCCAGGGACAAAAAGTACTACATAATAATCTTACCATTGGCTCTTGATATCTGAGCAGCTGCTTATCTGGGGATATGAATTTTTTTTGTCTTCAGAACTGCCAAATTTGGGCCTTTTTCAGAGCATCACAAGTTCAAAAAACTTAAACACACGAAAAGTAAACCTGTTAGGTGCATGGGACACATAAGAGTAATTTTTTCCTATGAAAGACTCAAAGTTCCTGTATTGGCCATAAACCCTGGTATTTCCTAGCACTGGCTGAAACAAAGGGTAAAATAGCATGGGTATGTGAGCAGATTGTTGCAGATATAGCAGTGCTACCTCTGGGGGGACCAGGTTTGGCTCCAGCCACCACAGCCACTTCTGTGCCCAGAGTGGGGTGCCTCCTGTGGGGTGACCCTCCATCTGTCCCCCTTGCAGGGCAGCAGTTGCCTTCTCCACAGAGGGTGACAGCAGACTCCAGCTGCCCTCCAGCTGAGGTGCTGCAGGGCTCCTCCCAGCCTGGCAGCTCTTGATGGTGCGTGGCAGAGGCAGTGTGCTGCCAGAGAGAGGGCATAAGGAGGGACATGCTGTGACATCCCACTGCTGTGCTGTGGGAGCTCTTCATTAATGTTATAAATAAGAAACAAAAGTCTCGATATTCAACAAAATTTAGATTGCTTTATTTGATATAGATGGATCAAGCAGCGCTGGGGAACATGAGAGGTCACCACCCACTCCACGTTCTGTCGAACCTTGGTTTGCAGCCTCTTCTTATAGTATGGTTTCTCATTGTAATCAATAATTTTTGGTTTTTTTGCTGTCATAATTTTTCCAGGTAAGTAGTGGTGGTCGAATATACATCTGTATCCAAATTCACAAAGCCTCTGGGTGATAGTCAGTCTCACAGATAACCATCTGGTCCTTGTAGATAACCACCAGAGAAGTTCTGGATTTTCCTTTATCTAGTGTCCATGCTTCACTTCAGACCTTAGTATTCTGGTTTATACAAACCCCAATACTTTTGTGATTAATATGAATCTTTTATCAATTATCACAATTGACATCTGAGACCATCTCCCTTTTCCAGTCCACCCAGAGCTGGGCTTAGTTGGAGATCCTATGCTTCCCTATTTTAACCTGAGTTGTGCCAGCTAGTGAAATTCCTACCTGTGGTCGCTCTCCCTTTTTTAGCCAATTCCTTTTATAACAGAATCACAAAATCATGAAATCACAGAATGGTTAGTGCTGGAAGGGACTTCTGCAGGTCATCTAGTCCAACCCCCTGCTAAAGCAGGTTTATCTAGAGCAGGTTGCCCAGGAGTGCATCCAGACAGGTCTGGAATATCTCCAGTGAGAGAGATTCCACAACCTCTCTTGACAACCTCTTCCAGTGCATGGTCACATGCACAGGAAGGAAGTTTTCCATCATGTTCAGGTGGAACTTCCTGTGTTTCAGTTTGTGCCCATTGTTCCTTGTCCTGTCACCAGGCACCACGGAAAAGATTCTGGCACCATCCTCTTGACACCAGCCCTTGAAGATATCTGTATGCATTGGTGAGGTCTCCTCTCAGTTGTCTCTTCTCCAGGCTAAACCAGCCCAGTTCCCTCAGCTGTTCCTCTGAAGAGAGATGCTCCAGTCTCCTCATCTTACTTGTAGCCCTCTGCTGGACCCTCTTCAGTAATTCCTTGTCTTCAAGGAGCCCAGAACTGGACACAGCACCCCAGATGGGGCCTCACCAGGCAGACTGGTGGGGAAGGATTACCTATAATCTTTAAAACTATCACTTGAAGTTCACGAGTCACTTCAATGAACAACCTCTGTAGGACTCTAGATATTCCTGGAGTTCTGTGGTCCAGCAGAGGTTACATTGCTACTAGGAAGATTGCTCCATGGCTTTGCCACAAAAACCAGTTCTGTAAGGTGTAATCTCTGGCTCCTCTTTGTCTTTCCAGTTGTGTTCACTTAAATGTTCTCTGCTTCCTAGGAGAGAAAGGGCTTCCTAGGCTAGGAAAATGTAAAGAGAGCAAAAGTTTGATGTATCAAATGTTGATTTAGAGATCAGAGCCCTGCTCTGGAGCGGAGATGAAATAAGATATGGTTTGGTTCCTGTTGGCATCCTTTTTATAGACCTTCTCCTACAGCATCTTGACAGTATGGTTGGGGTTTCAGTGGAATGATCTCATAAAACAACAAAGCTGACAGGACTACTAGACTATGAAAAGTACAGGACTATGAAAAATATTTGTAATAAGTACTAATGACCACTTGGGCTGTGAAAGATCCTGCATTTGGCACTTACAAAGCTCTTTACAGACTCTTAGAAGTTACTGCAATTATTATTTATGTCTCCAAACACTTCTTGAAGACAAGAAGACACAACCCAAAAAAAGGGGGGGAGTCTACTGAGAAAACTTAATGTTTGAGTGGTCTTCAATGGATATTTTCCACCAGCAAAGGAGCCATATCTGAAAGAGAACTCTGTGCTTAGAGGATAGGTCACAGCATCACAGAATCAGTGAGCTTGGAAAGCACCTCTCATGGAGTCCAGCCTTTGATCACCACCCTGTCAACTACACCATGGAGCATGTCCAGTCTGTCCTTAAACATCTCCTGGGAGAATGACTCTGCCACCTTCCTGGGTGGTCCAATCCAGTGACTAATCACCCTTTCTGTGAATAAAGTCTTCCTAATGTCCAACTGAAACCTCTCCAGGCACAGCTTAAAACTATGTCCTTCCATCCTGTCCCTACTTGGGAGAAGAGGCAGACCCACACCTGGCTACAACCTCCTTTCAGGTAACTGTAGAGGAGGTGTGAAGTACAGGGCTTGCTGACCTCAACATGAGCTATAATTCTTTGGTTGCAAGGGTTGCTCCCTTATAATAACTACTGGTGCAGAAAAGGCATTAGAATTTCTCTTCATTGTGTACAGTATCAGATACTGGGGTGACTGAAGCCTTTGGATGAGAAACTGGATTACAAAGAAGACCATGTTTTGAGGAATCACCAAACACTAACAAAATACAAGCAGAATTGTCATCTCTGCTGTGTGCATTAGTAAGCTTTCATCTTAAGGACAGCCTCAAGCTGACAAAAATGGGAAGGGAGCTTGTATCAACAAATGCGAGGTCATTATTAAGTCCTTGATGGTTTTCATGGGAAGGACTTGTTTTTCTTACTGAAAAATTACAAAGAGACTCAGTTTGCTAATGTAATGCTCATAACAGCTCATACTTGGGCAACAAGCAGGTGACACTTGTAAGAGCTGAACTTCTCCTGTCTCCTGCAAGGGAGAAGGCTGGAAACATGGTGTACATGTGTCCAGAATATTGGCTTCTGCTGTGACACTGTGGTTCACTTTGCTGTCTCATTCCATAGAGAGCCAGCCACTTGTTCATGAATCTCTGCTTATGAAGTTATTCCATTAAGGGTTCATAACGTGATAGAATTATAGAACAGTTTGGGTTGGAAGGAACCTTTCCACCTCTCTGGGCAACCTGTGCCAGTGTCTCACCATCCTTCTCACAAAAAATTTCTCTCTTATATCTAATCTACATAGACCCTCTTTTAGTTTAAAACCATTACCCCTTGTCCTATCAACAAGCCCTGCTAAAAGAAGCCCTACCCCATCTTCAGCCACCCCATCTGTCTGTGCAGTACAGTTAGGTAGTGTGAGGCCTCATTGCAAACAAAGTGATTAAAAATAAATGTTTCAGTCTTCTGGATTTGAAGATTGTAACCAATTATATGAGTGCTTAGAGCTGCTGTGATAAGAAGAAAAAATATAAAAAATTTTCTTATCAGTAATTTCCACAAAGCTGTGCAACAGAGCAGGTGGGGTTTGCACCTAGAGCCTTTTCCTTGGATAACCTGTCTTTGTACTTTGAAGTTTTCTTTGCTGTCTTGTCTGTCAGTCTCAGGCTGCCTGATAATACTGCTTCTCCAAGGGGAGCCAAATGCACTGCCTCTACCAGCTATAGCTTGGGGGAGACACACTATTAACAGCAGAAAGCCATGGGGATCAAAACCAAAAAGAGAAACATTAATGAATAAATGGGAGTGTTGGCAAGGCAGTCTGTAGCATTGATGCTAGCTGGGAGAAGTGGATGGCTGGCTTTGCCCAGCTAGAAAAGACAAAATGCTTGAGAGGTGTAGTTCCATTTTACAGGACACCACATACTCATTAAATTGGAATCAGCTTGTGCTAACACAGCATCAGCAGAAGCTGAAGAGTCCTCCATGATACAAGTCTACAGCAGCAGCAGCAGCTTCAGTTCCTGCAACCCCTCCAACAGCACAGTTAACAGAGGGAGCAGACACAGCAAGATCCTCTTCCAAAACTACTGGCATTATAGATGCTACACAATTTGTCTTGAAAATGTCCCAAGTGCAGGTGATTTGGAGCAAGAGTTTTAGGACTGTTGCTCAGACAGCATTAAAGTTTTAGCAGGCCCTGATTTAGGCATAAATTGATAAAGTGGACTTAAGTCTCCTTTTTACCTTCTGGAGTAAAAAGCAGTGCCAGGACCCAAAGTCTGGCTCATGCTGCATGATGGGACAGAACTGTCCCTGTAGAGAGTCACTCTACTAAAAATGAAAGTATTTCAAAACCAATTTCAAATTATTTGTAATTCCTGGGTTTAGGAGCTTGTCTTGGTCGTAGCTTGGAAGAGATGATCAAAATCACTACTACTGCCAACTGCAAGTGAACATGAGTGTGTTTGGTCCCATGCAAGAAAAAGGAGCCAGTTGACAACAGTTTCAACACTGAGAAGTCTTGGTTCATGTACCTCTTCAGACTGGAAACAAGGAGCCCATTTTTGCACTGCTGCACTGGCCATCTGTAGTATTGACTAAAATGATCTCTGCAGACAGATTTGTGTGCAACAAGAGAGTAAACAGCAGTTTGCCTAAACACAGGCATAATTATTCCAGCCACTCCGTAAGGTTCATTTGAGTTTTTTCTCCAGCAGTTATTTCTACCCACAGTCTCCACAACTGAAAGAGATCTGTTTGGTTTGCTCAGCTTCATTTATAAAGAGAAAAATACAGAAAAGGCCAAGCAACCCTGAAAAGCAGCAAAAGACATCTTAGCAAACTTCTGAAAGGTAACCCCAGAGTCGATGAATTTGCATCTAAAATGGATACTGAAAACATTTCTTTTACAAAATACTTACAGTGACTTGGAGTACAACTTCTGCTATAATTTGAAGAGTTCCACAGAAATGGTAATATAAGGTGATGCAAACAAAGTTATACATAGTGGAGAAATATCAAGTCCTACATATGCAAATGCATGGTAATCATCAAACATTTGTTTTAAAAAGGAAAAAGCAGAAATATTTTGTCCTTAAGTACTTCAGTTTCTGAACTCTTCAGAAAGCCCTTTATCAAAAAGATAATTTTTTTATACCATGTCAAGTATTAAGTGTTACTAGCAGAGTAGAATATGATTTACTGATGGAAAATTGAAACAAAATGGAACATATGTTTTGAAATAAAATAAAGATAATTTTAGGGTTTTTCTCATATAATAAGAAATCGTGAAGTACATTTAAATTCTCTTAATTTTGCCTGGAAATTCAAGTTTGGATGTATATCTCCATTTGACACGTCCAGGAGGGAGGGAGAGGAAAAAAGTCACGAAGTAAACTTAGAACTAAGCCGAGCACTCAATCTGCCCTTTGTTCAACGATCCAGAACCTCGGCTGCAAAACCTCTTGCGCTCGGGGCAGGACGCTCCGGATGCCTGCAAGGGCCACGCTCGCGTTTGAACACCAGCAACCTTCGCAAAAGCGATCGCTGGTTTCAAAGTCCCGGCCGCGCTTTCCACCTCAGAAGTGCCCCCCGTGGACTCAGCCGAGGCAAACATGGAGTAGTTGTCCTTTCCCCGGCAATATCCGACATCCCCCCGCCCTGCCCCGCCGCCGCCCGTCCTGCCTTCACCCCGGCCCTTCCCGCACTGGGGAGCCCTTACCTGTGCCGCGCCCTCCCTCGCAGCCCCTTCTCCGCCTTCCTTCCCCCTCCTCCGGGGTCTCGCTGCCGGCCCGGGCAGCGCCGGGGGGAGGGCAGGACCCTCCAGCTGCGGCCCCCGGGGATGCGCCGCGGCCGCTCCAGATGTTGCGGCGCGGCCGCCCAGATGTTCCCCTGGCGGCCCCGCGGGGGACGGGCGTTCTCTTCCCCGCCTGGCCGGGAAGGACCCAGAGCAGTGCCAAAGGAGAGGGGCTCGGGGAAAGCGAGGCTGCCGCGGGATCCGACGCTGCCCGCCCCCTCTCCTGCCCCGCTTTCCAGGAAAAGCCGCCGGGTGCGGGCAGGGCTGGCGCGGGGCTGGCGGCGGGAGCAGCGGCTCCCAGTAGCCCAGGCAGGCGAGGAAAAACAGAAAAAGTAGAGAGACTTTCAGACATACAAACTTTCCTTTGATTGCTGCATATAACAGAGGCCTCTTTTTATTTACACACACACCGACAGCCGTGGTTTTCTCCACGAAAATGAGCACCCGTGGCTCTCATTCCTGTAATTTAGCAGGAATTTATGGTACAGCCCTGAATCCGAAAGAAGAATGTCTAAAAATAAAATTTAAAGAACGATACCACGGCTTTATTTGCAGATGTCATCCTGTAGTAAACAGCATAAGTGACATTACAGAATCATTTGCAGTGTAACAAAGGGCAACTTCTACTGCACCACCTCTGTGACAACAGCCAGCAGAGAACACCGATGAAAGCCTCAAATCTTTCATTGTGGAAAAATCCTCCTTTGAGGAATTTGCCAGGCAGTTGTGATAATCGGGTTTTGAAGCTCTGTTTAGACTACACCAGAAGACTCCCTTGACCCTTTTCCACCCCTGTCAGCATCAAGATCTTGTGTTGCCAGATTCCTCTGTGGCTGTAGGAATAACCAAGATGAGGTGCAACTCTCCCTATTCTGCTACAACTTGGACTGAATTCTGAGTCACCCCCTTCAAGTCCCCTAATTAAAGATTTCTGCTTTTCATGATCCAGAAGCTTTTTTTGTGGAAATTTGTGGAGGAAATCAACTCCGTGTAAAGATTAAAACTTTTTCATGCTCACTTATCTTCTCAGGCAGCTGCATCCATGCTTGCTCTTTAGCACAAAGTGAAACTTTCACTCTCAGAATAAGTAATACTCCAGGAAATACTCCTCAGCATCTGGCAAGCAGATGCCTTTGCAGGTTGGATGATGTAATGAGTACAGAGAAAAGGGCAATAATATTTCCCAGAAAGACCACCTCTCTGTAAAAAGTGCTTCAGAAATCCAGCCTCTATGAAAGCTGCTTCCTAGTCTGAGTGACTTCTGCATTTTTTTTTCAGCCAGCAGAATGCATTTCATATCACAACATTAATCCCTACCTAATGGATATCCTTCTCTTGCAGAAGAATTTTCAGTTAGACTGAGCTAAATCACTCAATAATACTGATAATTGTAATGACCTCATCTATTTGCCACCAGTTTGATGCTTGTTTTGGCAGTGGAGAAACAATCGCTTCCTGGGATTCCTCATTTCCATCCACACTTAAAATGACTTAAAAATCATTCTAAGTAACAACCAATGTTGCCAATGTAAAAAACTCTAATTAGCATCCCTGGAGCCCTGCAGGGATTCTGCACTTCTGGGAGTCAGTATGCCTCGAAGTAACCACAGAGAAGTGTATGCACAAAATATTCTACAAAACTGTTAGAGATTATGGAAATAACAAAACATCTTTTGTAATGTTTTTACCTAAGGTCAACAAAAGGCAAACAGTGCTGCCACATTCAGTCAAGTTCAGACTTTCTTTCATTTTGACCTTACTCTTTTTCCCTTGTTTCAAAGTTAGTTAGAAAATTAATTCAACGCTTCTCTTGCAAGCTTAGGATACATGCTTGACACACACGCAGGCAATTGAGCTCTTCTCTTGCTGGAGGAATAGAGCATCCAAACAGAGCATTTGTTTCGTTGTTCTCTGCTGATATTGAGCATTGCACCTGAAGCAAGGAACTAAAATATTATTTCGCAGGCAAAGCCTAAATGTTGTGAGATGAATTTGCAAGTATGCTTGAACCACTTTCCACAGGAGTCAGCGTAATGAAACATCACATGGTCAAATGTCAGTGGCTCCAAGGCCCACAGGTCTACTACATTATATTTAATGTGGTGTCTAGTGCTTTTACTTCATCAGAGTTATCACAGATACCAGGCACTAATACCAGCACTAACATGAAGTCACACATCTATGCCTTGATCCAAATAATTCATGAGCACATTACAGACAGATTAGAGCTCTAGATGTTTTAGGATATTGTAATATCTGCATTTTGGCCCAGAAAGCAAGATACCACCTGGGGGCAGGTGAACTGGTTTCAGCCTGGGCACTTGAGGGAACACTACTTCACATATCCATGACTTGTTTCTGGGTGAAAACTGAAGTGATATGTTGATCTACTCCCCTGAACACTTGCAGTCCAAGGTTTGCTGTTTGTAGCTATCTTTGTAGCACCACACCTAATTTATAGCTGCGGGAGTGAAGGCCCTCCCACCATAAGTGAAGAGCAGGTTCAGGATCATCTGATGAAGGTGAACAGCCACAAGGGTCTAGGACCTGGTGAGGTGCATCCTAGGGTCCTGAGGAGACTGGCAGATGTTGTTGCCAAGCCACTTTCCATCATATTTGAAAAGTCATAGTGGTCAGGCAAAGCCTCCAGTGACTGGAAAAAAGGGGAAACATTGCTCCTGTTTGCAAAAAGGGGAGAAAGGAAGATATGAGGAATTCTTTACTCAGAATTCCTTACTCAAAATTCTTTACTTAGAATTCTTTACTGTGAGGGTGCTGAGGCACTGGCCCAGGTTGCCCAGAGAAGCTGTGAATGCCCCGTTCCTGGAAGTGTTCAAAGCCAGGCTGGATGGGGCTCTAAGCAGCCTGATCTAGTGGAAGGTGACCCTGCCCATGGCAAGGGGGTTGGAACTTAATGGTTTCTAAAGTTCCTTCCAACCTAAACCATTATATTATTTTATGAAATGTACCACAGAAGTGTGGCTGATAAAAATAATAGCTCTCTGGGTAGAGTGCCCAGAAAGTTAAATAATTCTGGCCTTGCAAAGTTCATGCAACAATTGAATAAAGAGCAAATACATGCATTGGCTGACACGTGAGGATAAACAAACATTGACATTCTCGTTTTAATACAACTTGTAAAACCAAAATAAATAAAAAGTGAATTTAAATACAAAGACCCATCTTACAAAAGTCCATTCTTTGGAGTGCTATTAGGGATATTTGCCCTTGCATGGATTTTGAAGGTACAAGTGTAAATCTGTAAAGTTTAAAAATGCTTTCAGGCCTAATCCTATAGGGGGGATGGGGGGGAGGAAGAAAAGTAGTTACATTATACGCGAAGTTTTTTGAAATTTTTAAACGTTCATATTATTCACTATGTTTATGTTATCTGCTTTTTGTTTTTTACAGGTAGCCTGTGAGACCTTTCTAAGAAACTTTCAAAAGGAGTACTTTTCCTGAGTTTATATCCTGTCCATGCAATTTGTCAAGCTAATTTCTAATATATAAAAATGTACCCCCCCTTATGAAAGTCTTTCATCTAGAAGAACATGTAAAAACAATCATGGAGATAAAAAAAGTCATCAGAGCTCAGCTTAACACTATCTGCATGAAAAGAGGAACTGCAGTGATTGCAGGAGCATTTCCTGAAACAATCTTTAGTTCACAGGTAATTGACTATGTTTCAAGTTGATCAGAGTCCTTTGAACTAGTCAAGCAATTTGGCATGGAGAATCTAATGTAATAAACCCAGAAATGCCAGTAGTAGTAACAGTAAGAACTTTCTCCCTAGACTTTCCTATCCCTTTATTATGATGATGAAGAACAGAGAAATCTGGGAAAAGCAGAAGCACCAGGAGAAAGTAATTTGTGGGTTCCAAATGTTTTTCTTCTCAGACTTTCAGTTCTTCTCAGAAGCAAATATGTCTCAACACTGAGAGCTGTGCAGGTGAGGTTGCCTGCAGTACTGTGCTGCTTTTGTGCACATGTTAAACCACGACACAAATGCACAAAAAAGATTGAGCCCTGTCCCCACAGTGCCGAGCAAGAATCTTGGCTTTTCCTTGTCTCATCAGGTATCAGCTGAATGAGAGAAAATATGATTTTAAAGCTGCAAATACCAACACAGAGCTCTGAAAATCATCTCTGACAATGTGGAATGGCATTTCTTTTTACTGTGCTCCAGCTCATGATCCAAGTTTCATGTTAGAAAACGAAATATTATTCACACTGAGGAAAACGACCTGGCATTTTTTGATGAAGGACAGTTAGCAACAGAAAAGTCAAGTTTACAAGATGTGACTTCTAAATATCATCAGGCAGTAGTGGAGAGCTCATCTGGTGTGCTCACTCAAGGTCAATTACCAAGCCAAGTCCTAGTTTATTTGGGACATGGAAACCTAAGCAGAGAACTGTGGGAAAACAGGGAATAATCTACTAGCAGAGGAGAGAAATGGCAGCTGAAAGAACTAGAAACTCTCCCTCCTTCTATCAAGTTCCTTAGTCATATCTAGTGAGATATCTGCATGTCTGGCTATGGTTTCTTGTTTTTAGACACCTGGTAGGAGTCATTTAGGTCATAGATTTATAGAAGCACCAGCACTCAGAATAGCAAATGAAGTCTGCTGCATCAGTTAGTTAAATCATAAAGTATTCTGAACAAATGCCAGAGCCAATGGAGTATTCAAAAAAACTTCATCAAATCATAATAGAAAGTTTCCAGTTCCCTGGAAATAGTAGCTTCTCACCTTTAGGCACCCTGTGGTTAAAAATAGTCAGAGGCTGCAGGGAAGCCACCCCAGAAAATCTCATGAAGAAGTTGTCAGCTCCGAATTCAGCACAGTGTCTGGGTTAGGTGGTGATAAACAGGGCTCCTAGTCACACACTTAGTCCAGGAAATGCAGAGTCCAGCTTCATTCCCAGACGCTGTCCTGCGTTTACACTAAATGAGGCACTAGTCCTGTGGGAAAAATACTATGCAGCCAAACAATTAAATCATGCCACATAATACACATTGTGTGTGGGAAGGGAAGAGGGGGCTGAACCATCCCTCCAAAGGCAAACTTAGGTCTGGATTCGTCCAACATTTGAGAGTTTAACTTTGCAAACCTAATGGTGTTCTTTCCATATTTTTTAAAGTTGCAATTTTATCTTCCTCATTGTTTTGTTAAATTTTGTCCTCTCAGTCTCTCTGGCTCACTTGCTGCCGTTCTGCACGTACCTCGGGTGAGTCAGGATAGTTAGCTGGGGAAAGGCATCAGGGTGAAGCACCCTCAGGACAGAAACATGAGGCAGAAAGAACAGGATGGGGAAACTGGCCAGCTAAGCAATGATATGAAAAACATCAGCTGTAGCCCAGCCTAGGGAGAAAGAGGGAAAAATGCTTTTTCAGCAGAAGGGGGAAAGTGAGAGCAGGAGCACAGCAGTGGAAAGTGAGTGTGGAGTGATGAGGAGGCTGGAAATCCAGTGTCACTGCATAGGCATTGCCTCCCACGACCCTTCTCCCCTGGCTCTTCTGCAGCACAGCAGGAAAATGTCCTCCTGCTTGCCACGTGTGGTGGTTGTACCAGTCTTCATCCCACAGGACACCAGGGCCATAAAATCACTGGTGCACAAAAGTTCCCCCAATATACATATTTATCACTTACATGAAAGAGCCATAATAAGAAGGGAGTCCATCCAAGTCACAAAAGTCTCTGTGACCAGGTGCAATATTCCCAGGAGACAAACACTTTCCCCTCAGCCACTGTCCTCCCAGTCAGCTCCTTACAGACATGGCCATGTGTGCCATCTCACTCGGAAATGGATCATTTGGTCTCCTGGCTGGTTGTCACTTAGGGAAACTTTGGCTTCCCAAAACACCTGAATTTACAGAGTCCCTATGAACACAAAACACCTCTTTCAAACCAGCTCCCTCCCAAAGGCAGCTCTGGGCCCTCTCCACAACAATCCTCCCCAGGGATGCATTAATCAGACCATCCAATGGAAAAGTTCAGCCTGAGCTCCTCATCCCTGGCATCACCAACTCTGCTCCTAAGTCAGGCACCAAGTCAGAGCTGCAGAGGTGCTTCAGCATTAATTCACTGGAGTCCTCCTCCTCTTTGCTTTATTCCAGAACTCCAGCTGGCACTGCCACCTCCACAGTGCAGACTCCCACTTGTTCCTGCATTTTCACAAGGTTTCCCACAGCATGAGAATGTCCGTCTGCCCAAGGATTAGAATATATTGACATAGACACCTTACCAGACATGCTTGAACACGGTTTGAGCTTGCAAGATGATGTTGGGCATAAATGGGGTCACAGGCAATCAGCTAAACATCTCTCTAGGAAAAGGCTGTTGTAGGGAAGCTGGGGATTGATGGAGAGAAGGCTGTTTCTGAGCAAGAAAGTTGAGGAAAAGCAGAGAAACCCAGGGGCAGCTTGAAAAGTAATAGTTTGTAGCCAGGCAGGAGGAGTGGTGGACAGAAACCCACAGTAGAGCACAGTTCTCCTGGGAGATGCAGATATACAAATGCCTAATTGTCAGCACATAACTCTGTGTGTGTGTGTGTGTGCATGTATATATGTATAGTGCATATAGTATATAAAAATACATAGAATGTTATTTTGTACCTTGGTGAACAGGCACAATAAAAATGAGATTACCAACTAATTTAGTAAGCTAGTGATAAGTGTAAAAGTGAAAGAAGGTCAATTCTGATTCTGTGTCTCCTGCTGAAGTTCCCAGCCAAATCATCTTTTTTCAATTACTATCAGCTTTGTTTTGACTTTCCTGTGACTTACTTTGTTTCTTTTATGAAATACAGTTGTTTTATCTACTTTTTGTTTCTGGGCAAATATCCACTTTTACTTGACAGGACATATAAACTGATCCTGCCAATGTGTCCATTTAAGCTTCACTTCACAAGCATGAATTATCTCCCTGCAATTAGCATATTTGTATGTGCTTGGAGAATGAAATTCAATATGGCTTTATGTGTCCAGATTTCCTCTGCAACAACAGTGAAAGGCCAAGAACTGTAACTCACGTTACCTGTGCAAACAAGCTGAGTGGTTTAAGACTCCTGCTGCTCCCCTGGTGCTTATTTCTGTCCCACTGCCAGATGAACCCTCACAGCAAAGCTGCCCAACAGGAGCGTGTCCCTACCCTTTGCTATGGGAGTTCTCAGCCCAGCAAAGGAGCACAAACCTCCTCACATACCAGACTCTGAAACAGACCAGACAAAATTGGGGTGGACATGCCAACCATCTCACTTAGGGGTTGCAAAGAAGAGGTTGCATTTAATCAACAGAGATGTTTTGAAATGTATTTAAAAATATGGCTTATTTTCAGCGGTGTTGCCTGTGAAAAGTACTTGTACTGCTTATAAGAATAAAAATGTTATTGCTTTTTCTCACTGAGAAACTTCTGTCAGAATAAACCTGGGGCAAGAAATGTATTATCTTTCCTATGGTAAGGACTAGGAGAGAGCTGGATCTGGGTTTTCTGCTGTCCATGGGGTAAATACTGCAGTCCCTCATACCAGACTGAGCTCTGCCATGGGTGCAGTGTATATTGATTTCCTTTATATATATATATACATATATATTTTAATTTTTTTAAAATTCTTTTATGAACAACACAGGGAAAAATTTGACCACTTAGACCTGTGCTGTTGAGGATGGATGTCTCCTGCTGGAACTGTACTATTTTAGTCTCAAACTCACGCTTGCACTGGACTATAGTGCATGTTCTCACTTGGTATGGACAGACTCCCCCTGCTGGAAAATGGCTATGAAGGTTATCTAGTTGATTAATGATCATAGGTGAAAAGAGCTTGCAAACAATGTATTTTGTGGCAAATATGCAATTTTGATTTATGCTGTCCAAGGAATTCTAAAAATATTTTTACTTCCCTAATCACTGGGAAGGAGCTAGGAGGTTTTGTCTTCAAAGTTCATCTCCGGACTTTGTAAAAATCCACACCACTTACACTAACCTTATCATGCATTAATTCACTGAGAAAAATTTTGATTTCTCTTTTCTTCTGTATCTAGAATCAGGCCTTGAATAGTTCTCCTCTGTAATCCTAAAGGACCCTCTCTTCTTCACTTCTTCATCACAGAGGACAAGAACCTGCCACTGACTTTACAGACACAGCAGCACATGACATGTGGGACAAATTGGTTTCTTTAGCAGCAACTTTTGAATGCACTGTTAAAAGCAAGTGGAAAAGTGCACTTACAAACACGATTTTGATGCAAGTCTTACTATTATTTCTCAGGAATTTTAAGCAGTAGATATATTCCCTTCAGAAATTAAGATCCCTGGTCCAAATTATTTACTGGATCACTGATCTTAAGGAAAGGAAGTTTATTCTTGTTAGATGAAGTCCTCTTATTATCAGAATAACTTCAGCAGGATCCAGGTCAGACACAGTTTTATTTTTTTTTCTAGAAGACTGTGTTACCCAGTGCTTTCTATTTTTGCTTATTTGATGCCAGAACAAAGAGTATTGAGATAAGATTTGTGTTTTATAGTAGCACCATAGCACAGCAGTTATGCCTGCCCTCTCACTCCCCTCCACCTCACCAATGTGTGTTGAATGCCACCTACAGAAAGAACCTCCAAAGAGTGGAGTATGTGGTGCTTGGTGCCTTTCCTGAAGTTATCAATACAGGCAACAACTACACCATATAATTTATCTCTATCATCACAGCATCACAGAATGGTTTGGGTTAAAAGATTGTCTGGTTCCAAGCACTGTGGCATGGGCAAGGAACATTCCAATAAACCTAGTTACTCAGGGCCTCATCCAGCCTGGCCTTGAACACTTCCAGGAATGGGGAGTCTGCAACTTGCACGCACTTGTGAAAAGCTCCTATCCAGATTTCTTGTAGGTCTCCTTTAGGTCCTGGCAGGGGCTCTAAGGTCTCCCTGGAGCCTTCTCTTGTCCAGGCTGAACAGTCTCAAAACTCTCAGCTTGTCATCATAGAAGAGGTGCTCCAGGCCTGTGATCAGTTTAGTGGCTTCCCTCTGGACTCATTGCAACAGGTCACTGTCTTTCTTGTGTTGGGGGCCCCAGAGCTGGACACGGTACATCAACTAGCTGGGAATTAGAAGAACTGATTTCTCCCTCTCTGCAGTACCAGCTCTGAACTGCAGACATTGAAACATCCAGCTGCTTGCAGCTCTTTTAGAGCACTGTGTTCCACTTTTCCACTAATACAACTCTTTAAAGAATGACACAGTCTGGCTGCAGCAGCTTCAGTGGGGCACACAGTCTTCAACTTTGATCTTTTCATCAGTGCAAAAAGTTGTCAAAAGCCAATAAATATAATACTGAGGGTTCTCCCACCTTCTATAGGATTACTGCTGCAGCAGCTTCAATACACAGATGTATCAGGTCTCATTCTCCTGCATTCAGGGTTTAGTCAAGATCTGTCCTTTGTCTACTCTGTATATTGCAAGTAACAGAAAACAAGGCCCTGAGAGTTTGCTATAACCCCTCTTCATGAAAGCTGTGCTTGCAGTGAAGTTCTGTCCTCCTGTCAGTCCCCAAGGCACCATGAGAAATTGCACATGGATCTAAATCTTCTTGCTTCAACTGAAAAGAAATTTTTAACAGTCTTAAGCATTCTCAGCTCAGAATTGTTTTGGATTAGGAAATCACATTGTAGTGAGTACCTGGAGTGAGTGATGGACATTATGGTTGATGCCCATTGACCAGCTGAGATCTGGATTATGCTAATGTGAGAGTCCTTTTGTTCCATGCAAAAGGCATTAAAGGAATGGAAGATGAAGTAGCCTCATCTGCAGAGGTGGATATGTAGAACTTGGCACAATGGAGAAGGAATTAATGAATATATATTATACATATCCCAAATCCTGGGCTAGTCTGTGATGGCCACTCCTGCACAGGTGAGAGCAGCCTAAAACTACTTTGGTCTCCCTGAAGATCTTTTATTACTGCTGGGACCACTAGAGCAAAGAAATGCCCTAATCATTCCTCTCTGCCAGGCATAAATTTGTGTTAATCTAAAATCACTGTAGCTGCTTTCTGACAGACGAATTTCTCTGTATAGAAGTCCTCAGGGAGTCCACCCACTATATTTAAAAAGCTCATGAGAAACACTGAGGATGTATTTTGTGTGTACAGGAAGAGCAGTATATCAAATGAGAGCCATGGCATAATGGCCCAGGAAGGGCTGCTTTTCAAAGGACCAAACCTTAACATTCACCTCATATCATGGGATACGGCTGCACACAACCATGAATCATTCTGCTCAAGCCTTAGAGCAAAAAAGAGTTATTTTTTGATACTTCATTATCAGGAACAGGACTAATTCTCCAGTCTGAAAACTCTCTGCAGGGGCCTTGATGGCTTTTGGATGAAAACTCATGTACAGCTGTCACAAGTTGGTTGGTCTTCTCAATACACCAAAACTTTTGTCAGTTTTGAAATTGTATGAACTGAAGCATTTTGACAAACATATAAGAAGGGCAAAAATGTATCCAGTATGACAGAATATTGATGCTCATTTTATCACTTCTTTCTCTTATTTTCTATCTGACCTCAGGGATAAGCTTAGAGAAGTTATCTTTTTCCAAAGAACTGTAGATACTGAGCTGGGATTCAGAGGGATCCTCCTAATAGGAGTGACAACATATGTCAAGCCAATCTAAAACAACAATGAAAATCAACATGCTATGAGCAATGTTGTCTATGATGAGTGGGTTTATTTACCCATTTGTTCTCACGCAATTACCTAAAGCTCTGGCACAACAACTGCAGGCAAGGCATTCTTTATGAAGTTTGTTGTATTTCAGTGTTCAATTCCCTCATTGAATGACTAGATTTTGGCTGTAATATCTCTCTGGAAATATTTCAAGACCTGCTTGTTTGCAACAGTTTTGGCAGAAAGCTGCGATAAGCTCAAAGTCCCATGATTATGATTCATTGTTGTGTGAATAATTTCAGTTATCAAGCTTGATTATATCTCTACATGGTTTAACACTATTCACATGTACACTGAGTGCATTCAGAGCCAGATCTGTGCTTACCCAAATACCTTTTCTAGGTAAGCACAGTCATTTTTTGTGCTAAAGAACAAAAATCTGCTGATGAATATTTTAATTTTTTTGTATTTAATATTGTGGGTTTTTTTTAAATAGGTATTATTTTCTTCTTCAGTTATACATCGTGGTTGTTTAATTTCTATTTTATTCATGCATTTAAATATTTCCTATTTTTTTCCCCAGAAAGGGTTGTTGTGAGCATGTACATAAATACAGCTGTTACATCATTTTACCTGTGTGGGGTATGGCATTTCATATACCAGAACATGATAAGTTAACCAGCTCTCAGAATTTAATTTATCCTCCAAACTGATACCTGGAGAGGCTATCTGGAATAGAGGCTAGATGGTGTTAAAGGAATAAAGTAGGTATTTATTAAAAGGCCTTCAAAGGATGCACCTTGGGCAGTACAAGAGCCTGGCCATAGCTACACCCAAGATGGACCCAAGATGGATGAGCGAATTTCACACTTTTATAAGTTTTGGTCCATTTACCTATTGGGGTTAATTATCCAATTACAGCTTCAGGTTATGAACTCCCATCCTCCCAGGTTGCTCTCCTCAATTTGCTGTTGTTTACACTTTTTGGGCCTGAAGCTGCAATGGTTCCTTGGTCCTTGGTTCTCAGGCTGGAAAAGGATGGTGTTGTCTAACTAAACTGTGAGGAGAACTTGCTAACACTTTATATGAAGTTCAGAGTCACATATCAATGCAGTACAGAATCTGAAAAATATAAAAGCTAAAACTTAAGGCATCAAAACCATTAAAAATATGGTGCAATTAAACAATACCTGAGAAGTAAGCATAAATATTTTGCTTTGGGAATGCCCACCCAACAGATGAGGTAATCACAACTGATGTCCTCTTCTTAGCCCTCTCAGAAAACACTGGTGTAAAAGTGTCTCTTGCTCTTGAAAGATTTGTATGTACCCATATCTTCCCTTCCCACAGGAGCACTTTCAAGCTAGCCTGAACTGCTGAAAGAATTCACAGGGATGAGCATTTTATCAGACCATGGTCTTCCACTTGTGAGACACAGCAAGTTTAATATTTCCTTCATGGGTCCCTGAATTGCACCAGTTTTCCCCCTCGTTCCCCCTTCTGTTTCATGTTTTCAATATTTTTTAGTGAGCATATGGATTTTTCATCCCTTTGTCTTCACTTCCCACTGAAGTCTGACCTCCTCCATGTCCCAGGTTTGGATTCTGATACAACTTGCAGCCATCCCACTCTTGGAAAGGGCAGAAAAAGCAAACAATGTTTGTCCAGGAATGGGTGTTTGTGCAGAAACTGCCTGCAGCCAGCCGCGTTGCTCTAGGAATTCAGGATGGAATCAAGGCAGTGACTATTTTTTATGTCAGTCACAACAGAACTAGTGACCCACTGTGAGAATGAAACCCCTCTGGAGTCTTTCTGACTACTTGTATATTCCACTTCCTGTGGAAACACAAACATCAGATGAGCCATTGCAATCAGATTCCTCTTTGTATGGTTACCTGCCTTCCCAAATGCCTGATTTGTTATGGAATACTTGTTAATTTCTGTGGAGAATGATTTCATTCTATTATGCAAGCTTCAGTCCATCTAAGTAATACTATTGCTTCAGACTGGAAGGGACTGAGTTGGAAAGGACTGTTAGTCTAATCAGCCATGATACAAAGCAAGAGAGAACAGTTTTGAGTAAATAGAGGGCATTATGTGAAAGCTTGTTTCCAGTCACACCACAGGGCTGATGGACCAGTTCAAAAGCACATAAACACTTACAGACTTTCCCACCAGAGAGATGGGATTCGATGGAACACAGGGGAGCTGTTTGCAGGCAGAGCTGCCCAGCTGCCCTGGTGGCAGTGAGGCTTGTCTGTGCTTTCAGGGAGATGGTAACCAGCAAGTCAGAGGCAGCCACATAGGGCTCTCCTATTTTATCTCTGATGTTTTCTGTCCATCAGGTGTGGTGTACAACCAGCACGTTGGTCTGATGAACACAAGCAAATTCTGCTGGGTGGGGCCTGTTGAGTTACCTGTCTGTAAAACAGCAGGAGGCAGCTGATGGCCTGAAATCCAGGCAAAGCTGATGCAGCCATGGCATTCGGCTCTCCCAAGATGTGAGGACAGGCTGCTACCTGAAAGGATGTATGTGAGAGGTTTTATCTGAGGACCTCAGACACTGCTGGCCATGTTCTTTTCTATCCAGCCCCTTTGTAATGAAGTCTTCAGATTATGATTGTAAAGGAAAAGTCATCTCTATTTAAGTTTTGGCTGACAGAATAACTGTAAAAATTCAATATGGATTGGGATGGATGGGAACTACGATAGGAACAACATTTTTCCATTATTAGATTTATTAGTTTATAATATATGTTACCAGGCAATAAGCAATTTACAAGCATCAGTAAGGGTCCAATTGCTTTCTTATATTTCCTCCAAAGCCCTAAACAAAAAAACCAAACAACAGAATCTCTTAATAGATATAAGTGTAACAAAGTTTTAAGATGCCCTAAGCTTTTAAAGCGCTGAACATTCAAAAGTAAGGCTCTAAGGTAAATTAGTAAGATCTTTTTTAATTACAGAAAAATCACAGGAATATCCATCAAACCTTGACTTTCATTCACTACTTTATTAGTCTTCACTCTTCACTAACCATATTATCCAAATCAGGCTTTCTCCATAGTAGGCTTGGGGAGATTATTTCAAAAGAGAGCAGGGTTGTATCTGCAGAGAACACTGGCACTTTGAAGAAAGGGGGGCATAGGGGGATTGTGGGAGTGTGTATGTGTTTGTGAGCATGTGGAAATGAGATTTACACCTGTGTTCAGGAGATCCTCAGCCAGAGGAACAGAGTTTTCCTAGGTCCTGCTTACCAGAGCCAATCAGTTTGGCCCAAATTTTGGAAAATGAAAAAAAGTTGCAATGCCTCAGCAACCCCTGAAGAGATTATATAAGAAATAGGAGAGACAGAATGTCTCTGGTTTTACTGGAGATTTTTCAGCAAGGCTCAAATGTTGATGAAGCAAAAGTAGAGATGTAGCAAGAGGCAAGATATAGCTACAAGGCAGTGAAGTAGTAAATGGAGAGGGGAAGGGCCACAACAGAAGCAAGGTAACAAGGGTAAAGTTGGGAGAAAGAACTAGTTGTGTGAATGGGGAAATGGGACTGAGGAAATGGGACTGAGGAAATGGGACTGAGGAAATGGGAGATGCCAGTGAAACGAGCTACACTGCACAGTGATAGGAAAAGTAGAGAGAAGTGAGACATCAGGGAGGTGTAGAAGAGAACATGGGCTTCTCTTACTTACATAAGTTTGGAGCTGAAAGATTGTCAGAGCAAAAAGATACCTATTTTCAAGACAAATCTAAGTGAATATCAGGGCCAGGAGACAGTTGGCTGTTTATGTGTACTTTTTCCTTCTCAAACCCACCAAAAAGCCTGGTTTTGATTAAAAAAAGAAACATAAGGCTTTGCATGGCTCTGTAACACATAGATGGAGGTCTCCTCTTAAAGGAACACATCCAGCACTGTCCTGCTGCATGCTAAATATGCCTAAATTCTCTTATGGTGGTTAATCTCTAACTTGGATATTGCTACTGATCCACTCCTATGACAAAGGTCACATTTCTAACGGCAAAAGTAAAGAAAGGAAGATAGTAACATGGTGCCAGTGGTGCAGCTGAATTTTACTTTTATTTTACAACTTAGGGGCTACTCTAGCTAATAGGCCTCTTCTAGTCAAAACAGAACAAGAATGCTCCCTCTGCTCTTCAGGGAGAGTGTTAAGATAGATTATCTGAATGCATTCTAGCTGCCTGTGCATACATAACCTTTCTGAATGCTTGTTTGTGATGGAAACTGTTCGTTGTGTTTTGCAGGTACTTCTGAACTTTCAGCTTCTTCCCGGTCTCTCCTTGCCTCTGATTTCTCTCCCATTTTCTTATGAGACTTGCTTTTTCTCAAATACAATTTTTCTCTTTCTCGTCTCTCTTTTGCACCTTCAGGTTGCTAAAAGGCAGGGGAAAAAATAGCAGGGAATTAAAAGAGACTCCTACAAGAACAAAACAAAACAAAAAAAACACCAACAACAAAAAGCTCATTATTTTATTTCACTATGTAACAAAATATTCCAGTAACCTGCCTCACCAAGACAGCTTTACCACGATGGGCTCAAATTCAAGGCCCAAGCCAGTCAATCTAATGGTCAGCAAGAAGAAACACACATTATTTGATTTTACTCTGTATATGATAGGAGGGTAACAGGCTCAGTGGACTTGAAGAGGAGAGCAGACAGGAGGGAGAAAGGGAGGAACTCTGAGATTTCAGCCCAGACTCCATGTTTCTATCCTTTCATGTGATCCATCTTTACACCCCTGAAGGCTGCTTAGTGCTAGCTGCAAAGACCTCACTGAAAATAAGGTCTGAAGGGTTCTCAAAGGCACCTTTATATGGAAAAGCAATATGCAGGGAAGGATTACCTTTCCCATACTGTTCACCTGTCTGATCATGGTGGTTTGAATTGCACCCACAGAGCTCTGAATGCAAAAAACTTCTCCATTTGGAGACACAGGTTTAAGCCCAAATTTTCTTTCAGATCTCTGACCTATTACTCAGCTCTTTGAGATTCACAAGTCCTTCACACCTCCCAAACTACAATTGTAACTGAGGGAATGGCAACAACTTGGTTTGCTTGAAAAACAGACTAAAATACAGCTCCGCATACTTCACTGCTGATTATAGAGGGGCACTGGAATTCATTATTTTAACTAGAACCAAAGCCATATTTAATACATTATGCTCACTATACCTACTCATACATCAACTACACGCTCACAGACTTCCTAGCCACAGGCATTTTTGAGAAATTATAAATTATAAACCAGACAACCACTGGTGAATGCTGACACATAAGGCAATGTAAATTTCCAAATGAAATCAATTGAATAGTACCTGAAGAGAAAAAAGAAGATTAGGAATGCTCTTGAAATTTTGACAATGGTATAACAGTGCTATCATCATCATAATTCCTCATATTCTTAGAGGACTGGTCATGCAAGGACTATAATTATGGCATTGATCATGTAATTATGCTGCTTATTGAAAAGAGACTTTTCCCCCTCTTTTGCTGTGCAAAAAAAGAGTTGAAAATTACTTTTCCATACAAATTGTCAGTGTCAAGAAACTGGGAAAAGAAAGCATACTTCCTTCTGTAGTTATTTGATGCTAATGTCAGGTGTTATTCAAGCACAGTTATTTGAATGGAGTGACAAAATGATAGTGTTTCTCTGATACTTAAAAGTGAGTTAGGATTTATTACCCTTTCTTCCATTGCATGGTACAGCAGATACTACCTATCATAAAAATATATTAAAGTGTCATAAACAAAAAGTTGTTATTGGCTACTTCATCAACACACACCAGACAAAATGCTCATGGCTCTGGACAGAATGATGGGGAGAAGGATGAAATGAGGGGAGAATCCCCTGCTGCCTGCATGCCCTTTCAGTGAAAATATATTCTGCTAGTTACAGCAATAGCTGCTGCTGCAGCTATGTGGTGACACTGCAGAAAGCAGATGGATGAAGTCCTGAGGAGTAAATGAGAGGACTCTCAAACACCAGAGAGTCTTACAGGATTAACTGCAGTATTACAGATAACTCCAAGTAGGTTAAGTCAGGTCAGCATCAGTTGAAAAAGTGAGCTGCATCTTGCAGCAGAAGTGGGTTTGTATTGTCATGTTTTGTGGCCACAGCCATAGAAACCTCTGAAAACATTGCCACATGAGCCAGTGCAGTGTCTCATTTTGGGGATAAACATTACTGAATAAGCCTAGACAGTAACACCAAATCAATAATCCTCACACTAATGATACAACTTTAACCTTGTTTGTAATTACTTGTAGTAATTTGAGACCACATAATATGAGAAACTCCAATTGGAGTTTATTTCTGCACTTCCCCCAACAAAGTTACAGCAATTACAGAAAGGATGAAGCTGACTTGGTTAGTTGGGCTTTTTTCTTCTGTAGTGATCTTAAGTTAGTTGTTACCTACCAAAGAAACTGAGCGTTTGCTTTTGAGATGCAATTGCTTTTCAAAGGACTCTACAAATTCCTGAATGGAGTTTGAGCTTGTCTCTGGACATGAGCTGTCTGCTGAAGGTGTTCTGCTTGCCTTCCTGTGGCAGTGGCATTTGACATCTTGGTCTTCTTGAAATTCCTTGGAGCCTCTGAGGTGGCCTGAAGATGAGCCTTTGGCAGAAGCATGAAGTCGTGTTGCATGGAAGGAGGAAAGCTGGGCCTGAAAAACAAAAGGTCTTTGTTGACTATTGAATAATAAAGCAGAACACACAAGGCAGCTTTGTTTTCTGCCACAGACACTCTCCCAAACAACCATGCAAAGCAAAGGACCTTTCCCAGAATTCCATATCTTTTTTTTTTAACTGTACGAGAATCACACTGCCAAGAACTTGCTTTTTGGGGGCAGCAGCAGAATTTCTCCTGGGTTTGAGGATATAAGTTTTGGCACGCAATGAACATTTCAAATGTAAAGTGGTCAAATGTAAATCTCTTAGTGTTCACTGACACTAAAAGGAACTAGGACTCTTCATAACCTCAAAAACTCAGGCCTCACACCTGCCTGCACTTTCTAGGCAGGACTCTCAAAAAGCATTAACCCGCCTTTTGTGGCCAAGAGTCAGATAAGAGATTTGACCCACAGTGCTCCCGGTCTTAACAGCTGTTTGAGTTTAGAGTGTGACAGCAACCATTTCTCACCCAGTTCTGCCAAGTTTTCAGCACAGCCTACATGCAGACAAGATACTCCTTTGCCCAGCTTTGAATTTTCTGCTGCTTTCTTGGGCATATTTTCTTAAACTAATGAAGGAGCACTTTCAGGGTAGTGAGGGACACACCCCTACCAAAGAAGTGGAAGGAAACAGACTTCTACAATTATATTTGCAGGACTGAAGTGGGGAGTGAGTGGATGGTTGTTTAGTTTCTGTGTGATTCAATTTTCTGAGGCCTGGCATGCAGATAAAAGATATTGATCTGCATCAGCTGTGTTTAATTGAATGTCTGGAAAGGAGATTACACTGATACAGAACTGCTGTATCCTGTGGAGTCATGTATTGGTGGTTTTAGAAAGGGACAGACCTGTAGAAGAGAGGAGAGAGAAGACAGAGACACACCACACAGAGCAGGGGTTACCCCAAACCCTGCCAGCTGTTGATGATTTTCAGAACAAGTAGCTGAACACTGGTAAGATGAGGATGGCAAAAGTTGTGAGAGATGAGAGGTACTGAAAATTACACTCCTGCAGGTGTGAGATTAAAGCACTCCAGACACCCAGCTGCTGCATACATTTTTGAATACATATATGTTTTGGACGTTAAGAGGAATTTCTTCACAGAAGGGATGACTAGACATTGGAATGGGCTGCCCAGGGAGGTGCTGGAGTCAATGTCCCTGGAGGTGTTTAAGGAAAGACAGGACATGGCACTCAGTACCATGGTCTAGTTGACACGGTGGTGGATTGGTGATAGACATGGCTCGATGATCTCAGGGGTCTTTTCCAATCTAATCGATTCTGTGATTCACTGTTTTGTACAAGCCTGGTGCTAAGCCTTCAGCTACTAAGTAACCCTGAGAAGTTCTGCTGGCCTTAAGGGAGCTGTGATTGTTTATAACAAAGGAAGGTTTATCCCACAGGTTTATCTGCAATGCTTTCAAAGAAAATCCAGTAGAAAACCATACCCACAGGGTTTCTGGTGTGTGTGTTGGTTGTTTTGTTATTTTAACTAACAGGGGAACACTAAACCAACTTGGTATAGTGTTCACATGAATCTACAAACCTTGGACTGCAAGAGACCTGAAACATGTCCTGCACACAACTTCATTCACTCTGGCCCAGATGCTGCTATATAAGTATTGGCACAACAGGGACCTATGCAGCCTTTCTCTGAACAGAGAGGCTGTACATTCATATGGCTGTGACTACATCACATTAGACAGATGAGAGATGCTAAAAATAATAAATCTCACACCTGACAGAAGTACCTAATATTGAAGATTGTTTACAAAATACATGTTAGTGGTTCAATTTTTTTTTTCCAGGCATAAGCTTACTATGGCCAGTATTATGGACTGCCTCTGAGAGTAGTGTTAATGATTTCTGCCATATTATTTTTACTTCAATTTTAAACCAGTCAATACAGCTGCAAGTTCTGTAAGGTTATATCGTATTGTCACGTTAGAAAGCATCAAAGCAATCCCATTGTGCTCGAGGGACAGGAGCACGCATTCCATGTCAGGCTTAACAAGCTAAATGTCTTCTCTGTCGTTTTAATAGCATCAACATATATTCTTTCCTGGAAATAAAAATTGTCTCATGCTAAAAATCACTTGTATCTGTTCCTAGAGGGTTTGGGAAAAATCCCAAACCAAACACATGAGGACAGCTGAAATGGGAGATTGGATTCTATCAATCTTGTTTTGCGAAGTCTGTAAATGTTTTCTTTTCCTAAGACATTTCTTTTTAATTTCCCTTCACAGATAGAATTACAGTTAAGCCCTTAACAAAAAGACTCCAGTTTATCTACTGATATGGCAGCAATGGTCCAGAAAAGGGACAAGCTTTCCTCTGAAATGTCCATCTGCCTCAGTGGGCTAAGGGTAAAGCTACACAGACAGGTCTATGCAATTATATTACTGTGACTGTGCTTTCTCTCACAGTGCCTTTGCATGATACATTAAATTCTCTACCATCAAAATCGGGATTATTTGCCAGTGTTGGGAAAGCCAGAAGAACCAAGGGATCAAAGGGATTGTTTCTCATTCCCATTAGTAGTCCTTTTTTCTGTATTGGGTAAAAGCCACTCATGTTCAATGTACATATTTACAAAACAGCTAATCTGCTAATCACCCTTCTCAAACACACAAAAGGTACACAAAAAAAAACTTCACACAACAAAAATTGTTGTCAGTATAATTTGCCTTATCTCTTTCTCAGTTTCTGTTGTAGACAAGTTAATTGTTTACATCTTTTGAGCTTGATTTGAGAGCTTGCACAGCTGTCAGTAAGAACATTAATCTTCATTGTGTCAGCACAAGTGTTCATTGTTTTCTGGAGTTTTCACAATGACCCGAGTATTTTAGAGATATTTTGGAAAATCTGATATTCAGATGCTCTCCCATGGCTTCATTTCCTTTCGAGAATCTTACAGACAAGCATATATTTCTTAAAAATGTTTTGGTCTAGCCTTCAATTAGTCTATAGTAACAATATTGTTGTAGATGTTCAGTCAAGTTTAGTTTAAATTAAATGTCAGTACCGTCAACAGCAGTCATTTGTTCTGCTCTCACTCCCAGTTGTCTTAGGAATTTTCTCCAGTGAGTAACAATGTATATTTAAAGGTGGATAAATGCATAGGGTTGTAAACTTCTTCTTACTTTTCATTTGCCTCCAATCTTTTCCTTACAACAAAATGTCTGGGAGGTAAGATGTGCTCTGAACCGAGATGATGTAGGGTAACTAGAACGTGTCAAGGAAAGTCATAGCTGGAGGCTTCAAAAAGGGTATCAGAGTTAATTTGTCTAAAGTTTGCCAAGGGAACAAGTTAAATAAAGGACATGGAAACAGCTGACTTAATTATCCCCAGGCAGTTTTTACATTTAGTGTTGGCTCACAGCAACATACACAGGTCTGAGCTTTCCAGGAGAGTGGAGTTACATGTTCTTTTAGCCTGACAGATTGAAGTTACTTGTTTTATCCTGACTTGCAAGTGACCCAGTGAAGGATGAATATAATTTTGTGTTCCCCTCTGGAAAGTGTGAATGACTATAGCAAAAGCATTTTGCAAAGCTCATCTCAGTAGTGTTCGTGACATATACCAAGATATTGGGGGAAAAAAAAAGAAAACTGTTGCTAGTTTGGAGTTACTCTTCAAGGCTTTATCCATATTTAGGATGGGGACTGTATCATGATAGGATACCACAGGAGTTTGTTTATTTCTGTCTTTGAGGTGGGAGCAGTGGCTTAAATGTCTCACTACAGCACTACAAAGACCAACACACCAGTTTGGAGCTGAAAGTGATTTTCTAGCAGAGCCACCTTTAGTGCTGTCCTGAGAGCACTTTGCTATGTAGCACCAAAGACTGTGGTGCAGAAGCCGTTCACATGGGCAGGACTGCTCTGCTGCTAATGCCCTGAATACCAGCGTTAGTTATGAGACCAAGTGAGCTGGCAGTGCTCTTTTGGCAGTACCATTGTACCTGAACAATGAGCTTTTTTCAATAGTTGTGTCAGAACTTGCTGACTTGATTTTCATCTAGACAGCAGAGTTATCTCAATTTTCAGTGTTGAAACAGAAGAAAGGATACAGTGTGACCTGCAGTGGAGGTATTAGCTTTCAGAAGAGATGCATTCTAACCTCAGTTATTATTCCTTCTGATAATTAGCACTGTTCTGATAAAATGAAGACAATATTTAAATAACAGTACCAGTGTTTTGAATCTTACAGTAATTATAATTTGGAATAACTGTCCAAATACACACATCCAGGTGCAATGGCTCTCAAGTTACTGTTCTCAACAAGGAGATGCTCTTTCTGGAGGTATTTCCAAGGCATCAGTAGTGCCCATTTATTTAACTTCTGGCTTTGGTTAGAGAACACATACTAGTGCTCTTTACTACCAACTACTCAACTTCCAAATCAAGAGTTCATTTCAAAATATATCCTCAAATCATAAAATCCCCAGACAAATCTTCCCGTCTCAGTCCTCCAGTCAGCATCTGGCACTGAGAAATAAAGCAGTTAAAATTTACATCTTCTATAATGAAACTAACGGAGCAAGACAAATTTGAGTGAAGCATTAATGTAAAGGTCAGATATCATTAGGTGTACATAATATCTTTAGCTTGTTAAACAGTAACATAAAAAAACAATAGTCTTTCTGTCGCTAACTTAATCTAAATTCTAGGTATGGATTAAGGAATGCAAGTATAGCAAAGTATTTGAATAGCTATTAGCTAAATATTTAAATAGCTTCTGAACAAACTGAATATAAGGACATGCTTCAAATTAACTGTCTGTGCACACACAAATACAGACACAAATCTATCAGATGTGCTCAGCACCCTGCTGAATGGGAAGAGATTTAAAGTACATCCTTACACTCCAGTTTCTCTTGAGGCCTAAAGAAATCACATATGCATGGATCTTTGAGTGAAAAAAGTAAAATACAGTAAAATTAATTAACCTCCTTCCCCTGCCATTAATAAATATTATGTATTCAGCTTTCTGATGGAATACAGAAGCAAAGCTCTAGCTCAGAGTCTTGTCTTACAATCTGTGGCAGAGGTGAAATAGAAGAGTAAATAATTTAAGTAAATAAAAAAATAAACAAATGTGGCTTATCAGACCAGAAGTTATGAATGAAGGTTACCTCTCCAGTCTGTCCATAAATTCAAAGAGGGAGGAAGTGCTTTTAGACTCCTTTGTTTTTCTTAGGCAATTTCTTTTGGAAGTGAAAAATCCCACAACTTAGAATCTGACAGCTGCAGAGGAAAAGAACTTGCAAGGTGGAAACATAGAATGGCACCAAAAAAAGTTTGGAAAATATTAGCTGTTCCTCCCCAGTATATAAGCATTTGCTTCATTGCAGCCATCATCATCTAAGGATATAAGAAAAAATGGTTTGTAAGGAAACATAATATCTTTGTTAAGACGACTGATGTATTGGGAGAAAAGGAGACAGGTTTTGACCACCTAAACATTCTTTTAAAAGCTGAAATGAAAGCAACAATCTTTGAATAAAGGGAAGACTGTGAACAGTTGTTTTCAGTTTAACCTAATTTTGATAATCTCTTAGACAGTTGTGAGCTGCCTTCTGCACATGAGCCTGCTCCTTTCCCAACTGTTTTGTTATAAGAATAAATAATGTACTTCTACCTTAAAATCTTACTTCACAGTTTAGCAAGCTTTGTTATGTGTTCTATCATTGTTTACAAAGTCAGATGTTTTAAAACAGGAGGGACTACATCTTCTAGCTTAAAATAGAAGTTATATTTACCTGAAAACACGTAAGTCCCAAGGAGTAAAGGGTAAAACATCCTGGAGACAATATAGTTGCATAATTAGGTCCAAATCCTTTTAATACATATGGAGTTGTACAGTTTTTCACATGAGAACAGACTCGTTACAGAACAGTCATTATGTACGCAAGTGCAAAATGTTCTGATCTCTGCCAGTTGTGCTGAGCAGCCAGCACACAGAGTAATACATCATTAGTATTACAGTAGTACTGCAGTAATACAGTTAGGCAGCTATTACATGCTTCTCCTTACATTTCTGGTCTTATCATCTCTTATCTAGGAGTTTGCCAGTTTTCTGTATTCCAAGACACCAGAGGCTTGATCCTGTTAGACAGCTAAGTTCAAAAAGCAACTAGCAGGTGCCAGCAGGAACTGAACTTACTTGGCAAGGTGTCCCATACTCCTCATACATCCCTGGGGCCGTACCTCTGGGAATGGAACTTATATTTATTCATATACCACGTGCACACACAGAGAAAGCTGCACACATCTCTTACCGGCAGGGATGCTCTCCTTTCACTACAGACTCGTGGCTGTCGTTTCTTGTGGCCTCTGCCTTCTTTCTCCTCATCGATCAAGTTGTGGCCCCAGAAACTGCTCATCCATTTTGCAAAGAAAATATCATCATCCTCATCATATTCCATGTACAGATGCTCCAAACTTGGGGTGTCTCCCAACCAGACAAGGCAAAGCAAAGTCAAATTCCACCACCAAAGCAATAGCTTCACACTGTTCTGCCAAGAGGAGACACAGTTTCAACCACTCTTTCTGCACTCCCTCCCCAAAACCTGTCCCAATGCAGCCTCGGGTACTGTCTAAACATAAAGTCAGCCCTTTCTCATCTCTTTTCAACAAGGTTTCCTTTAACCTTTCCATTGCAGCCATGTCCGATATGACACTGCCGCAGGGGGTGGGTGGCAGGGCTGTGGCTGCTCCCTGTGTTGCTGCTGAGTGCCCCAGCTGTCAATACCAATGCAGAATTGCCCACAGTTACATGCCTGCGGGGGGCAGACCCAAAGTAGGCTTGTGATTTTTGAGAAGCAGAATTGACATATTGATGTTGGTCAGAAGCTGGCACAGCTGCTTGCAGAGACCTAGCTGGCTCTGTGGGAGAGATCACAAATGGCCCACTCTTCTCCTGTTGCTCTCTCTCTCTCTCCTGACTTCTGTTGCCTCTGTTCTTCCTTCAGTATTTCAGAAACATTGTCTGTCTTGGTAGAAACCCTCCCTGAAGCAACTGCTCATTCATTTCTGGGTTATGACAGACAGTGCAAGCTTGCAGCTGCTGCTTTTCACCTGAGTAATTTCATCTGCTGTATCAGGGGTATGGGAGGCCCTGCCTCACTTGAATGCACTCAGGGTTAAAATGTGCTGGTTCTTCCTCACTGGCCCTGGGTGTAAGCCATATAGGCCCTGCTTATACCACAGAACAAATGGGGCCAGGAAATGACTTCTGGCCCTCAGACCAGGTGTCTAAACTGACCACATGTACCCTACGTGGTGTTTGTGCTGAGGGTCTCCTTGAGGCTCTATACTGTAATTATTGTGCTGCGGCTGTAATCCTTTGTTGTCATTTTTGTGTCTCCTTTATTTCAAAATCTCTGATATAACACAAAAACTGTTGTGGCCTACTCAACTGTTGTCTGCATGGTATGAAACTGTCTCATCAAATCAGGTATGTGTTACCTGATTTGGGACCTGGCAGGAGGAAAATGAGGGCTCTAAGGCTGTAGAGCCTGTTGGGATGGTGTTGGAAGACTGCATGGGAGGAAGAAACCAAATCTAACCTCTTACTGGAAGCAGTCCTTGCTGTGTGCTGTGTGCTGGTGTTCTTCTGCTGCCCAGGCATTGCTGTGGAGATGCTGATTGGCCTTAGCCAGAAATAAGCCAAAAAGCTTACTGGTAATTTAGCATTACAGAGAATCAGCGGTCCAGCATTAAACCTTTTCCCCAGCCTGTTTAGAACTACAGATGTAGCTACTAAACTCCAGTTTCATTCACGGGGATGTAGATGTGAGGTATAAGTACACTGAGGGACTGTTCATTCTGAACCATAAAGGTGAGGAGAAAGGTCACGGATGCGTATGTGCCCAGGCATAGACACACACACGAACAAAATTCCAGTATTACATATTAAATTATTATTATTATAGATTCAATTAATAACTGGTAAGAAAACAGAAAGATTTCATTTATAACAAGGATTGCTCCAAAACTCTTAAGTACAAAGTCCTAGAAAGTTTTAATCAGCCACATTATCTGAAACTTCACAGAATTAGAGAATTAACCAAGTATGGTTGGAAAGAGCCACAATGGATCATCCTCCTTGCTCAGGCAGGGTCGTCCCAGAGCACATGGCACAGGACTGTGTCTGGAATATCTCCAGTGAAGGAGACTCCACAACCTCTCTGGGCAACCAGTGCAGTCACCTGCAGAGTAATGAAATTCTTCCCCACATTCTGGTGGAACTTCCTGTGCATCAGTTTCTGCCCGTTGTCTCTTGTCCCTTTGCTTGGCACCACTGAGAAGAGCCTGGATCCATTTTCTTGGTATCCCCTCTTCAGGAACTTGTAGATATTGATGAGGGCCCCTCTCAGCCGTCTCTTCTCAAGGCTGAACAGGCCCAGCTCCCTCAGCCTTTCCTCTTAAGAGAGCCTTAATCACCTTCGCTGCCCTCTCCTGGATCCGCTCCAGGAGCTGCACGTCTCTCTGGCNGCGGCGGCGGCGGCACCGCCGGGCTGTCCCGCTGGCAGCTGGCGCTGGTGCTGGGCGCACCCATCCTGCTGGGTGCCGGCGCGATCTACCTGTGGGGGCGGCGGGCGGCGCGGCGCGGGGAGGGCGCGAGCGAGNTGGGCAACCAGTGCAGTCACCTGCAGAGTAATGAAATTCTTCCCCACATTCTGGTGGAACTTCCTGTGCATCAGTTTCTGCCCGTTGTCTCTTGTCCCTTTGCTTGGCACCACTGAGAAGAGCCTGGATCCATTTTCTTGGTATCCCCTCTTCAGGAACTTGTAGATATTGATGAGGGCCCCTCTCAGCCGTCTCTTCTCAAGGCTGAACAGGCCCAGCTCCCTCAGCCTTTCCTCTTAAGAGAGCCTTAATCCCCTTCGCTGCCCTCTCCTGGATCCGCTCCAGGAGCTGCACGTCTCTCTGGCACTGAGGAGCCCAGGACTGGACACAGCACTTCAGATGTGGAGCGCACTTCTCATGAGAGCGGCTCAGAACTCCTTCCGCACGGATCACTCCGGCCCCGAGGCCGTTCCTTTGCCAAGGAGCTCCCCCCAGCCCCGAGCCCGGCCCCGCCCGGGCTCCCTCACGGGGCAGCGGGTGCCCTCCGCGCCGGCAGGGGGCGCTGC
>VXBI01005958.1:236921-308283 GCA_013397375.1 Toxostoma redivivum | reverse complement strand
CGGCCGTCGTGGCCGCCTCGAAGCCCGTGGAGGCTCCGGGCGGCGGCGGCGGCACCGCCGGGCTGTCCCGCTGGCAGCTGGCGCTGGTGCTGGGCGCACCCATCCTGCTGGGTGCCGGCGCGATCTACCTGTGGGGGCGGCGGGCGGCGCGGCGCGGGAAGGGCGCGAGCGAGCGGAAGACCCCCGAGGGCCGGGCGAGCCCCGGGCCCGGCGGCGAAGGCGTCTCCGGGCAGCCCGACGGGCCTGGACACGATGAGATGGTGAGCGGGGAGCGGCGCCGCCTGTAGCGGCGGCAGGGGCCGGGGTTCCGCCGCCGGCCGGGCCGCCTGAGGCAACGTGGGGATGCCCGGGCTGCGATCCGCGGGTGGCAGGGCCCAACAGGCCGCTGGGCCGGTCCCGAAAGTGGCTGTCATTGCCGGTTCCGACCGAGGAGCAGGCGTGTGGTGGGATGGAGCTCGGGTGGCATCCCGGTCCTGCTCTGCGTTCACGTCCGGCAGGTCACAGAATCACGGGCTGGGCAGGTCGGAAGGACCCATGGGTCATCTGGTCCAAACTCCAGGGTCGAGCAGGGGCATCCCCAAGCACATGGCACAGGTTTCTGTCCAGACAGTCTGGAATATCTGCAGTGAGGGAGACTCCACACCCTCTCTGAGCAGCCTATTCCAGTGCTTGGTCACTGCATAGTAAAGTTCTTCTTTATGTTCAGGTGGAACTTCTATGCATCAGTTTCTGCCCATTGCTTCTTGTCCCGTTGCTTTGCACCACTGAGCAAAACCCGGACCCATTCTCCTGACACATTTTCTCCAGACGCTGATAGATACTGATGAGGTCCCCTCTCAGCCATCTCTTCTCAAGGCTGGCCAGGCCATTCTCCTTTAGGTTTTGCTCCTGTGAAAGATGCTCCAGTCCCTTACCTTGGCTGGACATGCTTCTGGAGCTCTATGTCTCTCTGTGGTCAGCCTGTGTGACCCACAGAGCTCTTAGCCAGGTATTCGTGGTTGTGGTTCTGCCTTCACTGCACAGGGATCGGGAGTAGTTTGTTCCAAGATCACGCATTGCCAAATGCATCTTCTCATCAAGTGGCTGAGTGTGGATCTGAGTGCTGCTGAGGGAGGAACATACCTCTCCCTCTGAGAACTAGAATACTGTGTTTCCTCCAGGAATAGAAAAGGAATTCTGTTAGATGTTGGATAGAGCAGAGCAGAAAGAAAACACTATCAAGATTGTTTTAAAATGGAATATGTTCCATGAAAATATAGAAGCCACACAGTTTATGCAACAGAGACTTAAAAGTGTAGAATTTGCCTGAGTAGGTGTGCTCTCAAAACATACATTTATCCTGTTGTAAATTACTGTTCTGAGAACTTTCAGATAAAATGGTCTGTGCAAAAACTCAAGGACAACATGTAAGATCAAAGTCCAGATCAGATCCATGGTTCTCTTGTATATCTGTATTTGAAAAAATGCCTCTAAGGTGCACTTTCTGCACATCTGCAGTCCCAGATGTACCTTGCCAGTCAAGCAGGATTACTGAGGTGATGTTGCAGTTGACAAGCATGTTTAAAGTAATGGATTTGACAAGCTGTTCGGCTTTTATAAGAATGTCCTGTGTTTCTCCCGTTCTTCTGTATCACCCAAAATGCATTGAATTGTCAGACAGTTTAAGCTTCCCATCTGAAATGATCAGGAGGGGAAAAAAAAAAATCACCTCTTGGAGACTGGAAAAAGTCAGCTTTAACCTTGATGGTTTGGGTGATGAAGATGGACGCGCTTGGGCGGGCAGTGGCTCATACACATGGGAATGGCAAAGAAGGTGGCAGCTTCCCCAGCTAGTGAATCATAGCTACTCTCTGACATTACTGAAAGCACAGTAAGCTGTAAAACCTATGCTGGACCTTGAGGCAACTACTTGAATGCAGTGATTTGTTCTTTCCTGGGCACCAAACAGTACTGAACAAGTTGTGTGCAGAGGGCAAATTCGGACTGTTTGCTGTGGTGGCTTTGGCTCATGGCTGCAAGCAGCATCTGGCATATTTATGGGAGTGTGCTTGCTGCATGTGAGCTCTGGTTTGCAGGCTGCTATGACCTTTGTCTTGCTGCAGTAACTTCCCTGTTAGTGCATTCACTCTAGATTTCTTCCTTGTGTTTCTGAGTTCCAGCAATATCCAGGGGTTTGTAATCATTCTGCAGTTGTAGGAAGGAAGCACTTTAAACATTTAAAACACTTATGTAGCATTTGATTTAAATATTGTGTTGCTCCACAAATTGAATTGCCAGAAGGCTCTGTGCATTTAAGAATAAGTTGAGAGGTATGACCTGATGCAAAGTTTCTTGAAGAGTGTCATTGCTTGCACTGTAAAGAATTGAGAGCTATTGCTTAGGAAAACTGCAGAAGTTAGTAGATTTGACTGATTACATGAGATAATTGTCTAGCTGGTCAAAATATGGCTGCAACAGGAAAATAAATTGCTGCAAGTTCCCAGGACTGCTTTATGTGTGTGGAGGACTGTCTTCCTGTTACTTATATCCCAAGCAATGATGCCATGTACATTTCATGTTTCCTCTCATATTTTGTTAGTTATAGCTAATAGTGATAAGACCCATGATTGAAAATACAACCACTGCAGATGCTTCATTTGTAAAACTGCCTGTATTGTATTAATCTGCTTTTGTAAGGTGATAGGGTATTTTTTCAAACTCAGTTGGATTTCATATACCAGTCTGCACAGTGAATAAGAGCCAGTAATTCATTTCACAGTTGAAATACAAGAAGAAAATCTTTTGGAAAACACATAGGTCAATAATGAATTTGCTACCAATAGCTGTGTCAGCTAACTATTCTTTTACTCATAAATGTAAGTTAGGACTCGTACTTTTTTGTGCTTTTCATTAAATCAGCCCCTGTATCCATTTGGTGTTCTGGTCACTGTTTCTGAAGACACAACCTTGAATTTTTTTCTTTGTTCTTTAAAAATATGTAAGGTCCAAATATCTTCTCTGTTCTTTATTCAGACTTGTTACTATTTTGCATGCAGTTAAAGCTTTTCTTTTACCTGCTGCACAGGCCTCACATTTTTTTCCTAGGCTGTGTCTGCACCAGAGGATTCTCCTGACATCGATGAACTGGCCAAGTGTGTGATCTGTGACTGACATTGTGTTGGCAGAAGCCCTTAGCACAGGTGCTATATTGGGAAAAGCTGAACTACTTTTCAGATTCCTTCTCCTGTAAGCACAGCTCCTCAACAGTACAGTGAACTGGTATTATTGGACCAGTTAAGTGATGTCAGTAAAACTGCATGTATGGATGGCTCAAAGGTAGTAAAGCCAAATTGCATCTGTTAATGACAATTGTCATTGTTTCTTATAATTTAGATGGAATGTGTTTTAGTCACTCAGTAGCAGTGGCTTTTTACATGCTCTCCTGGTTTGTAGGTATTGTTGCGGAACTGAAACACAGATATTTGCATATATTACTTTAGTTGGTGCCCAACTTATTTATTTATTTTTTTTAAAGTATTCCATGATAAATTCTTAGCAAATTTTATACCCTCCTGGTCTTACAGGAGTGAGCACTGGTTAGTCAGTGAGGTAATGTGTTGGTTGCTTCAGTATTTTTTTCCCCCTGAAGTTGGAATCAATTCCTTTTGCAGATCTGTGATAGTCCAAACTCACCCCTTGTCTCTTTCAGCAAGTTCACGGGGTAAGCCTGTGTTTGGTGTGAGAGGAGGTCATCTGGGTGGCCTTGTGTATTGCAGACAAAGCCATTGAAGTCACCAGCAGTTCCCTGTCTCTGCACACTTTCCTGTGAGCTGGGTACTGTCCTTGAGTGCAGTGGTGGGCGAATGTGACAAACTCCTTGGCCTTTGTGGTGCCACATACCGGGATCAGCAGCCAACTAGCATGGTTTCTTTCCAGTAGCTGTTTTAGTAGCAGTTGCTGAGTGCTGCCTCTCTCACTGCCCTAACATTAGATCAGGATATTAATGAATTGAACCCCTCAGTCTACATACACTCATGTTGGTACTTACTCTAAATTGATCTAAGCAAAGTAACTAAAAAGTCATTTTTATTGAGCTGTCCACCTGTTGCTTAATAAATCTCGCTGTCAGCCTACTGTAAGTCTTCTGTTTCATGCTTGCTGTAGTGGACAGGTGTAGAAAACTCCTAAGTGAGTGTACAATAGCAGTAAAACAATTGTTAGACTCTTGGCTTATTCATGGAAGGCGTGGATGAAAAATTCATTTAACAGGACTGAGAATATTGTCAATTTGTCCTGTAAACTTTTTCATTTTTTCAAAGTGTAATACATCCTTGCTTGTGCTTTGAATTTACTTCTGAAGCTCATGTAAACATATTTATTCTCATATGGTTTTAGTGCTAAAGAGACTTTTAAAACAATTTATATTCAGTTAATGCCTTTGTTTGAAAAAAGACTTGAGATGAACCTTAGTTAAAAAAAAAAAAAAGTAGTGGAAAGATAGGTAATCAGAAAAGAACAGGATTTTTTTTCCTGGTACCTCATCTCTTTGAGAGGGTTCTCTCACTTTGAAAAGACAGAAAAAGAGGTCTAGACCAAGGCTTTATTTTTTTGCAGGTTGGATTAAGAGGGGTGAAACTGTAGCTGCCCTCCATGTCATCTGTCAGATAAGGGCTCATGCAAATCCTTTTCAACCAAAAGAAAACGCTGAAACTCTCTGCTCATGCTTCTGTTGTGAATCACTGTCACCATTGGCTGGCAGGACATTTCTTGTTCTGCTTTGAATATATCTTGTTCTCCCCCAAATATATAAGGTTTTGAACTTCTAGTTTAATAATATTGCCATTTCTGGGAGTTACGAAACATTATTATTCTTGCAGCTGACAGTCTGTTGCTGTTAAGTTGCTGTATGCACACAGTTTCTGAACATTTTGTGAGGAAAGCACTTTTGCTGAGGCTAAAGTAGAAGTTAAGAAAATCTTCTCAGTGTTGTCTATTCTTTAGTCAGTTAGCAATCTGCTTGTTCAGGTACCTGGATAACTGATAACTCAATTTCACAAGTGTCCTTTAGCTTAAACTCTGTTCTAAGACTTGTTAATGAGCAGTTGCTGAAAGCAGTCCTGAGATGTTATTTTTTGTGCAGCTGTAAATAACTTCTGAGTTATTTGTTTTGTTGAGCTGTTATGAACTTACATTAATTTTATTGAGCTAGTTTAGTTGTTGCACATATTCTTAGACCAGAAGATGACAAACTGGAGAATTTTTCTTGCTCTATATGGACCTTCACCTTGGGGATAAAAAATGTCCAGTGTGCCACATAGGATGGCAATGGGTCAGGTGAGGAGAAGCAGAGAAATTGGAAAATAATGTCTAGAATTATTACTTTGGCAAGGAAATAGAAGAATGAGGTTTTTGATTACTTGTGCATGAGGTACATGAAGTTTGTTTGCATTATCAGTTACATCTCGTGTATGTCCAGTGTAGCAATTGAGAAGGAATTTTTTAAAATATGCCTAAAATTTTTGTAGGGGTTAAATTTAAGGCTTGACAAACCTTAAAGAACTGACATTATGTGAAGAATTAATTTTCATACTCTTATTTGTGCTATCATGAAAAGGTATTGCAGCACATAATGTGACGTGAGTTCTTTAATATCTTTTTTTTTCTTTTAAATAAACAGCTACCAGAAAACTTCAAAACCAACAACAGCAAAAAACCCCACCAAACCAAACAAAAACGTTCATTGGATTTGGTGGTGTTTTGGGTGCCTACTGAGGGCTACAGGGCTACAGCAGAAAAGTTTGAGTAAGGGTGCAGAGATCAAACGTCTCAGAGCAAGCAGTTTGGTTTAAGGCAGCATAAACAAGTTGATTTCTTCCTTTCCAACTTCTGCTGACTTTGTTGCATGAGAGCATTTGCTCTAAATTCTGACTCCTTATCCCTACGTTTCTTGCCTGATGCAATGAGTACAGCAGGGGGTAACCAAGGAGTCAGCAAATGTTCGTGATTCATTTCTGTATGGATTGGTTGTGTGGTCTGTGATCCTGCAACTGTTACTAAAATTTTACTCACATAACAGAGTTACTGATTGTAATAACTTCGGCATCATGTCTGTAGTCTCTGAAGTTTCTGATCACTGTTGTGTGCACTTTGTTGGCTTGCCTGAAGGTTTGATGCTTCCCAAAAACCAGCCGAGCACCAGTGACAGCCCCAGACCCAGATGTGTCTTGTTTCCAGTTACAATTCCCACACCTGACACCGGTGCAGCCGTTGCACTTGGGTGCTATCCAGCAGTCCTCATCCCTAGTGTGTCTTTACTCAAGGACTGTGGAGCAGGGCTTTCAAAGTGCCTAGGATGGAGCACATGGACTGCTCAGCCTGGGGCACGTACTGGGATAGGAGATCCCTGGCGTGAAGAAATTGGCAGTGATCATAAAGAAGTAACCTAGATGCAGTTAGGCTTAATCTCTGCAGTCCTAAATAATTTTCACACTGGGAGCACATGTATGAATGTTACCACATGGTCCATATAATGTGTTTTTTAACTCAAGTTAATAGGAACAGCACTGAATTTTTTAAGATTATTACACAAAGGCATTTTTAATGTGTTTTGCTCTAGAAATGCACAAGGAAAAATTCAAGCTGACTTGCATGCATTTAAGTTTGCGGCATATGCATAACCCTTCCCTTTGTTAAAAGAAAAGCATTGTTAGATTTGGAGGTAAATTTAGGATGTACTGGAAAGAAATTTAACCTTTTGATACTTTGGTTAAGATTTAAAGAAACGACTTATCAAACCCAGTTACTTGTCTTTCAGTAAAAATAGTTGCAATCGAATTTTGGCTTAGAGTTCCTTAGAGTTACACACAGTGTATGGGGTGAAGTTAATAATTGTCTATCAAATTAAATTTGAAGGTTTACAATAGAAAAAATCTGAAAGCCATGCAGATTGCCTTGTTCTGTGAACAATAAAGATGGTGCAGATTAATCTCCTGTGAGCCCAGTGATTAATGACTTGCAAGAGAAGAGCTTTGCTGGCAATAGAGATATTCAAGAAATTCTCTCCCTTATATGGTTTCACTTGTAAGTCTCCCTTCAGGGGAATGCCTCTAAGATACTTTTGTTCTATTTGGATGCCTACTTTTATGTAGGAACTGAGGCTAGTACCTGTTATCCTCTCCTGCCAGGATAGGGATCAAGGCCTTAAAAGACAGGTTGTAGAGCAAGTCCTGGCTTCCCCTCAGGTTTTCAGTTTTAAAGTAAATCAGTTAGATGCAAAAAATTATCAGGTTGGAATGAAATGAGCAGACATTAAGGGGAATGGGCAAATGAAATGCAAATTTGCTTTCACATTTGTGTTACAGCTGTCTGGTTGTCTGTATCTGTTCAGTTTGGCCCTGGCAGTGGATAAAGTGGGTAGAGGAGGCAGAAATATGGTCAAAGAGCAGGGACAATTCCCAACAAATCTTTGATATCTGAAGTGCAGGTGATATGTAGTGAATCCTGCAGCTATTGTTTAAGGCACTCCTGCCCCCAGTCTGTAGCCTTTCCCTCCTCTGAAAGGTTGGTAGAATGGCAACTCATGTTGTGCTCATACTTCTGTTCATTTTGGTCTGGCAGAACTGCTGCAAAATGTTATCCATGAAGCAAGGCTGTCACAAAGGAGCAGAAATCCAGAAGATCAATGTTAGAATCTTCTGCAGCTCTTATTTTTTGAATGTGGGTCACACCCCTTTGATAGAGCATTTTTACATCTGATCCCTTACAAACCACAAGATTTGATAACTGATTTGTAAATCCAGGGGTTTCAGGTAGGTAGCAATGTTAGTTTCTGCAGAAATACAGATCATCAGTATGTGGTGCAGAACATAAAGATGCATTTAGCAGGATCTCAGGCCAGTCAGCAGTTTCCCATCCCCTACTAAGATAGTGATGGTCCAACACTTGTCATTGCATGAAGCAGAGTGTGTGAAGCTGTAGAGGAGTCAGCTATAAAGTTGATGTGCCTGGTACATGAAAGGCAAATCAGCTTTATTTTCCTTACAGGTTTTATTTGTCTTGCTCAGTAGGTCTTTCCGCAAAATGTTTTCCATATTTAATTCATAGTTTGAGGAATCCCCTCTGGTCTTACATGATATATACATTTCAGGAGACTCTTCTATTTGAATTGCTTTGAGGGCTTTGTTTTCTTTATACATTTAGCCTTTGGAGAAACAACTTACCTCATTGGTTCTTCTGATCACCAGCCATGTAAAAGATTACAATCTGTTTAGCTTTCCAAACAGAAATCACTGCATTGTTTATTACCATTGTAGTGAATTTTGTGAAAAGCTTGTTTCCTATCTGATACACTTGCAAAAGAAAATTCTTGTGTGTTTCCAGGAATTGAAATCAGTGAGATTTTTTAGAAATCTGGGCTACAGTTTACAACTCAGGTTCATTTTTATATCTTTGAAGATGAGCCCTAAAGCGCATAGCTTGTGTGCTGTGATGCTTTTTTAATTTGAGCTGATTTCTCACTTTCTTTTTCAGAGTCCTCTTGGTAGAGCCCAAGCAGCCAAGAACAAAGGAAACAAATACTTTAAAGCAGGAAAATATGAGCTAGCTATTCAGTGTTATACTGAGGCTATCAGCCTGTGTCCTCCTGAGAAAAACCTTGATCTTTCTACCTTCTATCAAAACAGAGCTGCTGCCTATGAACAACTGGTAAGAAATTAAACATAATTATGCATTTATTGTAAAAAATAGCATTGTCAATTTTGTATTTTGTCATTTTCATCCACTGAAAGATCTGAAGTGATAACATCTGTTGCTCTTATAACAAGATGCTGTTGCAGCTTTTTTCAGCTCATCATACTTTTCTACATATAAATAAAATTATTTTCGGTTAATAACTACACTCAATCTGTCTTACTTATGCATCCTGTTCTTCCAAGACAAAGTTTTAATTTCTTATTTTCTGGAACAGTTTTCTTGTATGTAAGTTAATTTTACTTCTCTCTACTTGAGTGTTTAACCATGAAAGAAAGGTGAAAGGTCAAATATTTTGGAAGGATGCTACTTCAAAATTTAAAGAAAAAATTGTTGAAATCCTAGTAAAGGCCAAGACTTAAATTTTGCATGTGAGGAAGTTACATTTACTCAACAACTGAGTATACTTGGTGTTATTTTAGAAGTCAGCCAGTGTTGCTTATTATGGTATGATGGATTTGCTTATGAGGTCGAGTTAGTGAGCTGCGTAAAGGAGTGGAAAAGCTGGCTTTGTACAGTCTGAAGTATCAAGTGAGAGACTGTGCTTACATAAATCTGGTGTTAGATTTAGTTCTTGTCTAACACAAATTCATGCCATAATGAATCCCAAATGTGTGGGATTCCTCTATTAGGAAAGCCTGTTTTGATAAATTGAAATAAATTTTGTTAAAAAAAATGTTTTAGCCCTTTGGTAAACTTGTTTGCTTCTATTATGTTTTCATCTTTTTTCTTCTAGTTTTACACCCGTCCCAATGTTACCTATCTTTGCATCAACTCATTATGTTCTCCTGTGGGATTTGTACAGTGCCTGGTGTAATATTTCATAGGAATTCCATTTCTGTTGTGTGGCTTTTCTGGTTCAAGTGGTTTGCAGTGGTGCCCGGGCAGTTTCTCCCTGGGCACTTGCAGAAGCAGAGGGAAGCAGGGAGAAGTGGAGCCCTGGGAGCCGCAGCTGCCACTGGGTGCGTGTGACCCTGGAGCTGGCTGTGAGAAGCCAGCACAGGGAGCTGAGGGGGCCCCCTCTCACTGTGTTGTTTTTCTGCCCACAGCAAAAATGGACAGAAGTGGCACAAGATTGTACAAAGGCTGTTGAGCTTAACCCTAAATATGTCAAAGCTCTCTTCAGACGTGCGAAGGCCCATGAGAAGCTAGACAATAAAAAGGAATGTTTGGAAGGTGAGTGGCTCATGCTGTGTATACTTAAAAGTGGAATTAGATCTGCTGCCTTGAGAGAGAGCTTTGGAGATGGCAACTTCTGGAAATGTTTTGTTTTTACTTCTGTAGCTACAGTGATACAAAATTTATGTATTTAAAACCATTCATAGCTTCTGCAAATACATATTCTGCTCTTGTCAGAAGAAACCTGTTCACATTTCTCAAGCTCTCATCTGCTCACATTTGAAATGACTGCTGAGAAATTGATGTTACTGTAGCAACTCAAGGTATTATTTTTGCAGGAAACTCCTTCACTTTAGAGTAGAATTCATCTAACATAATGAGTGGATAACCAGGACAACAGGTTCTGTTTCCATGCAATAAAGAGACTTTCTTCTTCTGTGTTTGTTTTAGAAATGAGGGCATTTTTGCAGGTAGAGATACATGGTCAGAAATAAAAATATTGCTGTGATTTAAATGCATTGGACAGGTATTAGACTTCAGTACATACATAGGACTGCTTCAGTAGCATTTTTTCTGATGCATAGCTTATGAAGACCAGAACAGTTTGGGTTTTTTTTTTTAATATTAATATTTTGCATTTGGAAGAAATTACTTTGTCAAATTCTTCCAATGCTATTCCTAAACAGATTTGAACTGTCAGGAAGATGTCAGGAGAAGCCATGGAAATTAGGAACTACAGGTCAGATGTGTTTTGACAGGGCACTTTTGAGCTACAAGCTACTGCTTGAAATTACCCATATAAATTGCATCAAGTGAAATCATTCCTACTGATGTTAGGTTAAAAGATAAATGAAATTTTCAGCTGTGCTCTTTATCAGAGGACAGAAAATAAGGCAGTGCTTTGGCTGGCAAATCTAACTGTGAAATTGGTTTCATTGCATGTAACAGCGAAGAATTAGGTCTGCCAAATTAGAATGTAAATTAGATGTGTAAATTTTATCTGTTTATCTGCTGGCAGGATGCCTTTATACCCTTTAAGACCATAATGACTAGAAAAGGACAACTTTGTTCATTTAGTGCACTCCTTTGCAACCACTGTGTATCAACTGCACTTCCAGAGCGCTGTACTAAAATTTAAGCCTTATGTAGCTGCCAGGTGATAAAAGCCCCAAGAAAGATCAAGTGTCCCAGTGACAGTAGGACAGTTTTAAATATAACTTATTTTTAGTGTTAATAGCAGTAATGTTAGTGACAGTTATTTTCAGCCTTGATTTCTGTTTGATTTTTTGCTTGCAGTTTTTTCAGATCTGAAACTTTCTTGCTTTTTTTTTAAACTACACTGTTTTTCTATAACCCTGCTTTTACTCACCAACCACATATGGCCTGTAAAATCCCTGGAAGTCAGGCATGCCCATGTAGTGGAGGAAAGCAAAACCAAACAAACCTCAAAACCCCTGCTACTACCAGCAGAAAACTCCTGCAGTGATCCCTGGCAGTATAATTTGGGAAGATGTTGCTGCTGCAGCCAAGCCTGAAGTGCAGCAGTCTTTGGTCAGAGTGTGTCTGCTGGGTCTGTATAACACATTCTTTCTGGGGATACCATATTTTCCCAGGCACTCTGATGTGCTTCCTGACCATGCCAGAGGTGCAGGGAGTTTCTGTATAAGTGATGGCTTAATAATCCCTCTAGCAGTGTAGAATTGGAGAAATAAGCTAAAACTCCAGGGTAAGACATTTACTTTTCAGGCATATTCAGACAATACACTGCTTGAATTTCAAGTCCAGGCTCTGTTCATCTTCACTAATGTTTAAATAAAAGCAAAACAGGGAAAACTCGTGGTAGCATTGCATTAAGTGGGGGATCCAGAGAAACTGTGTGATAAGAGTGCATTTCACACTAGGAAGCTTCACTCGAGCAGCAGAGTTAACATTTGCAGAGGTTTCTCTGTGTGAATGAAAGCCATGTGATAGAGGCTGGCTCTTTAAATAGGCCAGCAAGGTATTTCTCCTTGCTCCTTCCAAAGTCACGGAGGTGAGCAGAAAAATTTGAGATAGAATTTAGGCAGATTTCTTAAACTGAGGAGTGAGAGAGATGTGATGAGACTGAGTGTTAATTTTAGAAGTAGAAAATAAAGACCAGTCCCAGAAGAGAAGCCATGTTAGCACTTTCAATATGAACATCATATGAACATAATTACTCTCCTCAAAGTTTCAAAATGGTGAAAGCCCCTGATAGGGGTATACATTTTCACTGTTGATTTAAGTGTGCTTGTCTCTCGATAAAATATGAACAGAAAAATAAATGTAACTTCTTTTCATTCACTGTTGTGCAGTCCTTTTATCCCAGGAAGATCATTTTGGATACAAATTTGTGTCTTGAAAGATACAGTAAATACTGCAAACTGGAAACAGAGGCTGTTGCCTTAGAACAGGACGCTTATTAGTTTGGCAGTGCTTCATTGTACTCAGTGTCACATTTTATAGTGTACTTCAGTGACTATCAGAATTCCTTTAATCTCACTTTTGTATGTTGTTTCCTAGATGTCACTGCAGTCTGCATTTTAGAAGCCTTCCAAAACCAGCAAAGTATGTTATTAGCTGATAAAGTTCTTAAACTCCTTGGAAAAGAAAAGGCCAAAGAGAAGTACAAGGTAGGACTTGTGATACTGCTGACTAATTGTTATTTCACCTGACCAGTTGTTGAAAAGGTTGTTGGCACTCTGTCAGTTGTTGTAAACAAGTCACTGTCTCCATCTGCTTAAATGTAAGAAGCGACACAAACTGGTTTCTACAAAGCTGCCATTGTACCAATGTTATTTTCCTTTGGGACCTCTCCAAAGTTTTTGGAACCTCATCAGGGAAGAGAGATCTACTTCTAGCAGTTGTTTCTGTTTAATAATGAAATTGTTACGACATTCAGGAGACACCCTAAGTTGGTGTGCTGCCCTACAAAGGGCTTTTCTGAACTGCAGCTTCATGGAAACTGGGTGTGTTGGAACACACATCTGTGCCTAAATGTTTGGAAATTGCAGAAGGGAGAACTGTGAAAGCATAGGGGTAGCCAGGAGCAATCATTTTAAGTGGCTGTAGGTTTACAAAAAGTTTGGGACAGATAGTAACACATTCTTGGTTGTTGTTATTAAAGCATTCTTGCTTGTGTTTTGATGGTGGTTGAAGTACTGAAATCCTGTGTTGGTTTTGAGATGCTGGATTTCTTTCCTACAGAAATTCACATAAATGTGTAGTGTAGAGGTAACAACAAATAGTGTTATGAGTGAGGTGGACGTAGATAGGTGTGCTTCAGAAGAGTGCATTCAGTGTTTTCCTACAGGGGAGATTGAATTGTAATTGTTGTGTGCAGTTTATTTTAAACAAGATATATTTTTTGGCTGTAGAAAAGATTCATTACCCAAGAGATGTTACTTCTGGGGCTTTAGGTAAAATGTGGTATCTGGGCCAAGTTCCACACAGAACTAGGGTATTGTCTCATTAGTCTCCATTGTAACAATGCAAGCAGCTTCTCTTGGACAAATTGGAGAGAAGACTGCCATTCAGAATCTGCTTGAATTTAGGCTCATGCTTAAATCACCTGCTTACATTTTTCACCCAGTTTATGTGCACACCCAATGCTTTAGTACATCTACCCAAAGAGTCCTTATTTCTAGCCATATATGTGGAAAGATACAATCTCCTTCCCCCCCGAATATCATCACTTTTTTTTCACTGATGATGGGTATTGCATTGTGATCAGAAGCTTAAAGAATCCCTAAACATCAAAATGGCAAATCCAGAACATCAGGCTATCAGATGAGATAGTGAAAGTCATACATTGGTTCTTCCATCAGTTTTTTTTTTTTAATAGTCATGTTTGCTATCTATTTCCATTTTTGCCCTCTGATCTTACCACCTAATGACTTGGAATTACCTTTCTCTGTTTCAGAATCGGGAGCCTCTGATGCCCTCACCACAGTTCATTAAATCCTACTTCAGTTCTTTCACAGATGATATAATTTCCCAACCTTTGCTTAAGGGTGAGAAATCAGATGAAGATAAGGACAAGGAGGGAGAGGCTTCTGAAGTAAAAGAAAAGTGAGTGTACAGTACAGTTAGGAATTGTTTGGTACTGGAATTAAGTTTTTGGTGATTTGGACGTTCTGCTCAGTGTAATGTGCTGCTGTTTGTGTAGTACTTGGCATGGAGATTCCTTTGATATAAATTATATCAGTATTGCAAGTGAAACCTTAGTGAAAACCGACTGACTAGTTCCAAGCTTGCAGTAAGCAGAGGAAGGACAATGAGACTGGGAAAAAGTGCTGAATATTTACTACAGTATCACAGTAAATCTTAGGAGATGGGAGAACTGGACAGGGCTGAATGATGCTTTGGGGGAAAGGAATATTTTATACTGAAGGAGCATTTCCAAGGAAGAGAGCAAGTTAGTCTTTGGACTGACAGGGAGAAGATGAACTAGGAAAAGGGGATTTTTAAATGAAAACATGTATTAACAGCAACGGAGGCTGAAAGGGTGTTTTATCTTTCTGGAATCAAATTGCCCATAAATGAAAAGTTTGTTCTGGCATAGAAAAACTTGGTTTTGTGGTTTTGTTTTGTATTTTTTTAGTGAAGCCTGAGCACCACATAAATGGTTTTTTAATTTACTGTGCTAATTTCCTGATTATTTTTTGGAAGATGGCAGTGCTTGCCAATTTAGAAACCATTACAAACAGCATTATAATTTTTTTAAGTAAGAGAGAATGTCCTGATCTACAGGCAGAGTCACTGAATCCAGGATACAGCTGAGAACAAGGCAGTGCTGTAATGTTTTATATTAAATAATTTCTTCCATTTACAAGCTGCACACTGCTAGGTTTAATATTTCACTTTCCTGTCCATGAATTCTACCCTCTTGCTTTAAAACAGAGATTATTGCTATTCTTCATGCAAAAAAAACCCTCAAGAGACAAATGAAACTCACATTCAAAATCTTTAAAACATTCTTCTTCTTTATTTCCAATGTAATTTGGCCAGTTTTTGTGCAAATTGTTTTCCATCTATGATGGCTCCATCCAGGAATGGATGTTCCAATGGAACTATGCTGGTGTTGTAAAAGTATAGCACAAGTTAGTATTTGTAATGATTTGATGAAACATCTGAATGGAAATTGCAGTGTTCAGTGAACGCATGTATATATACAACTGTTTTTACATCATTTACAGCTCTGGCTATTTGAGAGCAAAACAATATATGGAAGAAGAGAACTATGACAAAATTATCAGTGAAAGCACAAAAGAAATTGAAGCAAAGGGAAGATACATGGCAGAAGCTTTGCTTCTGCGAGCTACTTTCTACTTACTTATTGGCAATGCAAGTGCTGCCAAACCAGACCTAGATCAGGTCATCAGCATGGAAGATGCAAATGTGAAGGTAAGAATCTGTCACAGCTGGATTGTAGTTGGGATTCAAAAGTTAGATGATAAACTTGCAATATACTTCAAGAAGTTGTTTGTCCAAATTTTCAGATGTATTGATGGGAATATTCTGGTTTATTTACTGTTTTATTACTGACAGATTGTTTTTTTCAATGGCTTGTTGATTTTTGAGACAGCTGTACTGAGTAGTGCAAACTAAAGGTGATAAGTAGTACAAACTAAAGAATGAGGGAAGTTGAATGAATTGGAGGCTTATCCACTCTAGATAACTAAAACCTTAATTGCACTTCCATATTCAGCCGCTTCAAAACACATTGATGTATTTGTAAACATAGGAATTGAGAAGGATTTTGGGAGGCTTGGAAATCCACTGAGATGGAAGCATAGGCTAACATTTTTGAAATTAAGTAAGGGAGCTCATTCATTTAGGGTCAACATGAAACTTACTCCTGCTTAGAATAATTGAAATCTGTCAGTGGGAGAAACTAGTCAAATGAAAAATTTACTGTGATTGTAATGAAGCCTTAAATGTGGAGAAACACTGGGGTGGCTGATGTTTCCCTGCCCATGTTTTGCAGCTGCGAGCCAACGCTCTGATCAAACGGGGCAGTATGTACATGCAGCAGCAGCAGCCAGTGCTGTCCACGCAGGACTTCAACATGGCTGCTGACATTGATCCTCAGAATGCTGATGTTTACCACCATCGAGGACAAGTAAGAAACCTTCAAGATTTGGTCCCAACGCTTGGCTGTTTCAGTATATACCAAAAGGAAAAATGGTGTGATTTGAGAAACTTTATACTGTTTGTGGCAGAAAACCATGAACTCGTACTTGGGAACTTTTGTGGGATAAGCTTTTGGGATTGTGGAATTTTTGTGAGATAAACACACAGTCTGTTTTGGAGGTTCAGGTCAAGCAGAAGCAGTTTATAGCTATAGGAAAGCCCTCTATCAGTATGAACTGAGACTTACAGGTACTGGGGCTTATGTACATTTACAGCAGATGAATGCTGTTCTGTGAAGGGGCCTGGATGGCAGAACAGCATCTGCACAGCAGGAAGCTTTGTTACAGCAGAGGAAACGTGTCCCTGATAACACCTGCAGCCCTGTGCCCTGGACTTGGATCTGTTCAGCTCATTCCTCTCTGCCTTATGACACTGCTGTGTCCTAGACTAATTTCTATCAGGCTTCTTCCTGCTGCCACAGACCTGTAAGATGAATGGTGCTGAAAGTAAAAAAGGAACACTGGCATATGCAGATAGGCTATTTGTAAAGAAGTTGTATTTGTAAGGAAGACTTAAATGGATCAAGGGTTTTTCTCCATGAATTTATTAGACCTCTTTAATTCTCAGAAATGAAAATGGTGCTGCGTGTTGACTGAAGGGAATGAAAGTTTTCTGTAGATTGAAAATTTGTGTTTTACAGTAGCTTCATAGTAAAGTAAGCGAATGATGAAGTGAACTCTGCTCCTGTGGAGGAGCAAGAATGTCAAAACAAAATCAAAGAAACGCCAACAAAATAAGTTGAATACAAGCTGAAAAAGCTAAAATGTTTCAGTGTCCAAGTAGTCCACAGATACTAGCTACAGAGAGGCAAAACAACTTGAGAAAATACAGCATAATTTTGGAGGCTGGTCATAATGCTGACACAATAATAGCAACTAGTCTAAAATGCAAGCATTCTCTATTCCTACACAGGGTCGTTGCCTGCTTGTGTAGGTAGCTAAAGTTTCACTGGTGGCTTTGATAATACATTATGATGGTGATACTTAGTTATGGGTTTTGTAGGTTTCTAGACAGTTCTGCAACTGAGCCGGAGATGATATGAGTAACTGATGCTAATTGAATTGTCATGTAAGTGTCTGAAGCACAGATGAAATAGAGAAATAGGATTTTCTTTCATTTTGGCTAGCTGAAAATCCTGCTTGACCAAATTGAGGAGGCTGTGGAAGACTTTGATGAATGTATCCGATTGCGACCCAATTCTGCCTTGGCGCAAGCACAGAAATGTTTTGCTCTGGTAGGTAATGTGCTGGGGTTTGTCTGGGTGTTTTTGCTTTAAAGAGTTCTGGAAAACACTCTTGTTTCTCTGGTTTTTCCAATTTAACAGGAAAGTAGGACAACATACATCTCTGTCTTTTAATAATAAGGTAAAGGAATAATGCAACAATTTCTTCAGTTGGAGTATGGTTTGCCGCTTTCCTTCTGAAACACTCATTGTTCAAACAGTAGAACATTTTTTCTGTTCTGTGTGAGAGGAACAAAAATGTTGATTCTAACTGGAGCACAAAATTGATTTTAATAAAGCTTTACTACTGGGGAAAATGGTCATTATCAAGAAATTGGAAACAAACTATTTCAAGCTAGTATGACTCAGTGTGCAAAAAGCTTGTCAGGACAGCTTTGCATGGTGTGGACAAAGAGGAATGCCAAGTTTGGAATTTCTAAGCATTTGAAATAGAGAGAGGCTATCACAATTATTAGGCCTTATGAGTTTCTTCTTTCACCCATTTTCTTCTCCAAGTCCAGACACTTGGATATGTGGTAGGTTCCCAAAAACAGATTTGGTAGGATGTACAGGCTTTTCACCTTCTGGAACTTAGCACAAAATCATACAATGGGTTGGAAGTGATCTCAAAAATCATATTATTCCAACTCCCTTGTCATGAACAGGGACATCTTCCACTAGACCAGTTTGCTCAGAGTCCCATGCAACCTGACCTTGAACACTGCCATGGATGAGGCATCCAGAACTTCCCTGGGCACTGTTTCAGTGTCTCGCCACCTTTACAATAAAGAATTTTTTCCTAATATCCAATCTAAACCTGCAGTCTTTCAGTTTGAATCCATTCTCCCTTGTTCTGTTTACATGTTCTTGTAAAAAAAATCATTTTTACATACTCTTGTAAAAAATCCCTCTCCATCTTTATCATGGTCCCCTTCAGGTATGTGAAGGCCACAGTTAGATCACCCTTCTCTTCTCCAGGCTGAACAATCCCAATTCTCTCAGTTTATGTAAAATAACTGAATTATTATGATGCAAGCAACTCTTGGGGAGGTGGGTAGAGGTGTGATGAGCCTTTTTGTAGTCTGGTGATGGCATTTTTTTTTTGCATTTTTTTTTTCTTTGGAATAGTATCGCCAGGCTTATACAGGAAGTAATGCTTTGACTGTGCAAGCAGCCATGAAAGGCTTTGAAGATGTAATTAAAAAATTTCCAAGATGTGCTGAGGGCTATGCACTCTATGCTCAGGTATGTTTTTCTCTCTCTTAAAGAAAATGCTGCATTGTCTTGTACTTTTTATCTTGGATATAACAATTCTTCAAATAACAGATGAAGATTTTGGACACTAAGTTCTGAGATAAGAGATGCTGCCTGGAATAAGCTACTTGCATTTATGGTTATGGGTGTTCTGGTGCAGAGGAGCTACAGGGGGAACTGGTGGAGCAGGATATAAATAATGAGAGTTGAGGGTGGTTGTTAGGAGATAGGGGTTATTCCTGCATGATTCTCGCCTTCCTGCATGTGTGTGGCATCTCATCTCATGAATGTCAAGAATCCTCTGGGTAATTTGAGAATCAGATGTGTGGCATGTATCAGTGGCATGTAGTGGTTTAGAACAGCTGTTCAGAGTACACTTGTAACAGAGACTGTGATTTCTTTTCTAAGAACATACTGCTGGTTTTGGTAGGAGGTATGACATTCTGATTTTAAGTAGTTTGGCAATATATATATGCATTTCCTTCTGAAAGAGATATATGTGAAAAAGGAAGAGTTGAAGTTTGCAAGTACAGACTTTTAGAATGGTTTTTATTTACAGCACACAGCACGTTGCTTGTGGATCTCCCATTACAGGTGACAGTGTGGTCAGTAATTTGTGCACTTAAAGCACAGAAACTTTCCAAAAAGCCTCAATTTTGAAACTTAACTCTGGTAACTGATGTGCCTGGCCTGCTGTACTGTAAATGAACTACATCCAATCTCACGTTGTCAATACAGTTTTAATTAGAATTAGCCGAGTGCAGAGTGCTTTGGTTGCTTATTGACAAACAGGTTTCTCTTTTGATTCAGGCACTAACTGATCAACAGCAGTTTGGCAAGGCTGATGAAATGTATGATAAATGCATTGACCTTGAGCCAGACAATGCCACTACATATGTTCATAAAGGGTATGTATTGAGTTTGCAGTCCTTTTGGTCGAGAGCAGTTGGCATATTTAGATGAATCAACCTGAATTGAATGATTATGTTTAGAAGTTATCCAGGAAAAATAACCTTGTGAAAACATATTTGTGCTCTTAAATGTATTTCTATATTTTGTCTTGACAAAGCTGCAAATAAGTTTCAGGAAAGTTTCATCAGTGTTCATTGCTAATTGAGTATATATGACTTTTCCTTTAGCCCGATTAGTTTCAGCTTTGTCTTGAAGTTTCTTCTTTCGTAAAACAACATGTACCAAACAACATGTTTCTCTTGGGAAAAATTTGCCTTCCTTTAGAGTCATTAAAGCAGTAAAGTGGCTTATTGAAAGTGACTTTCACATAGGTGTTTTTAAAAGTCATGAAGTTACTAAGTTACGGTGTATCTGCATTAGAAATTAAATATATTATACATTTTGGATGGTTTTGCTTACATGATGAGGGTTTTGGGAAGAGTACGTGAAGTCTGTTTGAAATTTTCTTTCTCTTGTAGTTTACTTCAGCTTCAGTGGAAGCAAGATTTAGACAAAGGATTAGAACTCATAAGCAAGGCCATTGAGATTGATAACAAATGTGATTTTGCATATGAGACCATGGGAACGATTGAAGTGCAAAGGTAATGCTGAATTGCAGTGTTAAGAGTTCTTAGTTACTTCTGAAGTTACAGTAGTTCTTTAAATTTCCTTATGGATCCTAAGTCTTGAGATCTTCTCCCTGGTGTCCTGTAAGGCCAGCTCTTACCCAAGGTCATGATTTCTGTTCTGTAACTCTTAGGTAAAGCCCTCTATTCTCTGTGGCATAATTGTGATTTATGATCTGACAACTTCTCATCATCAATTTCATACTTAATGGACAACATGCAGATGAGTCCGTGTGTTTTTAAATACATCCCTTCTGTATTTTAAGTGACTTCCTTAATCATTACTTGGCCTTGTGTGTATCATGTTGTCCTTGGAAATTAGGTTGTCTGTACTGAGGATCCTGTGCTGTTTTCTCCTGCAGCCAGCAGAGCTCCAGTTCACAGTTCTTGGGGGAAAGAGGAATGCACTGCTCTGTAACATTGTATTGCAACTGTGCAAAGGTTTAGGGTCTGGCTGACAGTACAGTTGAGTCCCTTTTTAATATGTCTAGTTCTCTAAAGGACAGGCAATTAAACTAATGCCATGAAAAATTTTGCAAGCATTTCTTATTTAAATAATGTGCTTCTGTCTGTGCAAGTTTTCCTCTTTTGTATACTAAGTCCTTTCAGAGGAGATGAGACTTCATTCAGTTGCCCAGAATTATCTTTGTAGTGAACTTTGTGTCCTGTGGAGAACATTTTATCCTGCACCACCACTCGTGGGGGCTCTCAAGAGGAAGGCTGTTTAACAGCTGTCCTAGTTGCTTAGGCTTGGTAACAACTTCTCTGAGTTTACTCAGCATCACCCAAGTTCTTGTGGTGGTTCCTCCCAGTTCTTTTAAGTTATTAATGGGGGAGAGTGTAAGTCCTGAAAGAAGAAAGATGTTTTAGAGATGACAAGATTGCTTTGGCAGTCTTAACTAAATTTTTGGGTTTTTTTCAGAGGTAATCTGGATAAAGCCATTGAAATGTTCAACAAAGCTATCAACCTGGCCAAATCAGAAATGGAGATGGCACACCTCTACTCGCTCTGTGATGCTGCCTATGCCCAGACAGAAGTTGCAAAGAAGTATGGATTGAAACCACCAACACTGTAAAGAAACAAGGAGGAAATGACCTTGCAAAGTGAAGTTGCCCACTTCAGCTAGCCCTAAAGATGCTGTTGCAGACCATGCTGAATGGTGGAACTTAGTTTTTTCCCGTTCGTGGTGTTGTCATTTGCTACATCTGTTAAATGTTTAGGTGTTGTGGGAGTGGTTGTTCAAGGAAGTATGCAGTGCTGCATCTTGTTCCTTCTGCAGCAAAAACCTTAGAGTGTGTTAAGGGAAATAAAGTTGCAGGGGAACGAAAGGAACATATTTTGGCCATGCAAATAAAAACTTCACACTGGTTCATTTTGGGTGATTATGTTGTGGGCGATTTTTGTTTTATCAAATAATATCACAGCATGTGGAGTTTTTTCCTGTTGATTTTAAAGGTAATACTAGTCAGTGCTGTAAAATAGGTTTCTTTTTTATATCCAATTAATCCTTGAGGGTTGATTTTAGTTTTGCAAAAATTAATTTTCAAACTTTAATAATAGAAGGTTTTTTTAAATCAGTAGATGTGGAGAGGATACCTGCAAATATATGCAAGCATGCACAATCTTCCCTTAAATCCCCTTCCACGCTCTACATAACTTACTTAGAAATAGTCCTGTGGCAGCTATTAGGGAATTAATTTGATAGTCCTTATTCTCACCCCAGAAAGCCCTAGAGTACTGCATAGGAGAGCAAGGAAAAAGGTTGGCTGGGGAAGGAGGTCAGATAACACTGCTTCAGTGTAAACTTTACTGGAAGAAAGAATGTATTCCTGTACAGCAGTCCTTACTTGAATGTCACGGGAAATTGTTCTGGAGGGTTCAGAGGGACTTTAGAGAACAGAAAGCACTGCTGGGAGTCAAGCTCCAAAAGGTAAGGTCATGATTGCATATAATCTTTGTAATCTCTGATGCTTTTTCATAAATGCAGCGGCTGATAGACTAAATTATCTTCAGTCTCTAGAGACTGCTGGGTTATGATCTCCTTTTGAGAGCCCCTTGGTGGGATTAAGTGAGGTAAGGAACAAAGCATAGGCTCAAACTTCCAGTAGTGGATTTGCAATCTGCACTCATTTGCTTGTTCTGTAGACCCTGTCTTGTCCGAGATTACAAGTACTGTAGAAAGGAAGCAATTGTGCTGCAAACAGCAGATGGGCAAATTATGGAATAGTTTTCCTCTCATTAGGAACTTCACAGAGGGCCCTCTTGCTTTGGGTTGATCTTCCTGGTGTGGAAGTCAGTCAGTCAGTCATCTTGCCTTTCCCTGGACTGATGTGGCTGGACAAAACTTCATGCAAATGATGTAACTTAATTTATAACACACTAATTTGGGCTTCTTTCCATCCTGAAATCATAGATTTGTTCGTGGTGAATTGTCTAATGTATTTAACCTTTTCAAGAAATGAATGATGCTGTAGTCAAACTGTCTTGGTCTGTAGTTGTGCCACCATACAGCAGCAGCTTGCATTTTCAACTTGACCTTCCTTTATCCCAGCAACTATAGTTGAGTATTCAAATGGTGGAGAGTAGAAATAAAGATTTAATCATTATTTTAGTAGCTCATTAGGTGATCTGAAATCATAGCACTGGTGTAGAATTGAAGATATGGGAAGGTACTGGCAGCTTCTAGGGGCACTGAACATAACAAGTGTCAAATGTCTTCTCCAACTTCCAATCTCTGCGTCAATTAGCTGAGAACAAAAATATGCCAGACTGAGGAGTCCTGTTCTCCAAGGAGTTTTTATTCGCATGGCCTTATTTACATTGGCATTTTCTCCTCATCACCCCATCTGCACCCCATTCCTTACCCCACCCAATCAATTAAGGGAAAAAAGCATGTGCTGTCAATTACTAGCATTCCAAATCATCACAGACTTTTTGCCTGTTCTTCAACTAGTTTGAAACTGCACTGAAAGGATGCATTGTCTGTAATTTTTTTGTAAATGACATATCACCTGTAAACTGAAAAAATAAATACTACCTTCAAGTATCTCTCTCTGACATGTATAAGAAGAGGTTTTCATGAAGGTGTTCTCTGCAATGGTGAGCTCTTTGCTTATGTTCTAAGTCTATGAAGAACTGATAATTGGCTGACTCCTTGTCATCTTCTCTCACTTCAACCTTTAACAATGAGGAGATGTGGAATCAACAAATCCGATCTCTGCTTGCTTCCGTAGCCCACAGAGGTATGATCTTGAGAGCTGAAGATTACAGGGGAAAGGAAGTTAAGCCAGGAAGGCTGGGAATCTGATCAAAGGGACTTTGTGTAAATGGCTGATACAGTTGAGGTTTTATTTTAAGCCAGGTGTCCATGTGAACTTTGAAGTGAGACAAGTATTACTGCTATTAAAAAAAAAAAAAGTTTAAATTATGTAGGAAGCTAATACTGAAGACTTGGATAAAGCCCATGTATCCTAGAGGGATACTCTTCTACATACAATTGTCTAGCAACTTGATTCTCATCATGTATGGTCCCTGTTGTTCACAGGGACAATGCTCTCAGGCACATGGTGTGTTTCTTGGGATGTCCTGCACAGGGCCAGGAGTGAGGGAGCTGGACTCTGATCCTGATGGGCCCCTTCCAATTCAGCATATTCCATTATTCTAAGCTGGGACTAGAATTATTAGGATCTAACTGCAAATGGAAAGGGAAGAGGGAACTAACACTGAAGAGCTGTACTGTAACTTACTCTGTAACTATCAAGAAGAGCTTAGATGCAGCTTTAACCAACCCAGCAAGCCTAACACTGCCCAATTTTCTTCCATTTCTTTAAAAATAATTTAAATTCTTACAGGCTGAAATTCTGGAACTGTTTCAGGGTTGTTACTGATTATTTTCCTGTACTTACAAATACAGGTGCACATGTCTTGTATGGATACTTAAAAGTGCCTGTTTTCTACAACACAAAGATTGAGTATTGGCTGCTTCAAGTACTGTGGCTGAGGACTGACTGTATTTTTTTTCACGGGAAGCCTCATAAATTCACAGTCCCATTTGTATCACTTCTGAGTCCAGCGCACTGAGACTCTACTAAATACCCTACTAAAACAAGGTGCTTAGAAGTTGTCCTGATAGACTGAGAAAAACTGAGCTCATGTCAGCTATTCAGCTGAGTTCACCAAAGTAGCTTGTAATAGATTTTCATTTATCTCTCCATTTGGGATTCCAGGGGAAGAGAGTTCAGACCACAGGTTCTGTTACCTGTTGCAAACTGCACTTTGCGTTTCTCAGATTTAAGCGGTCAGCCCATGAGAGTCCTGCACTATAATCCTCCAAAGGTAGTATTTATTTACTCCTGTGTGTTCAACTAGTAGTGAGAGGGGAGGGAAAAAGATAAAATAGTTACAATTTAGAAGTTGGAGCCCAGCAATGGCCATCACAGATATGGGTTGTTGAGTAAGAAGCACTAATCTAATGCAGGAGAGTCATCTCAAACGGTAAATTGTTAATTTTTTAATATTTATTTTTCAACAAATAAACCTTCATTTCACTTTGTGCTCTGTGGCTTGTTTCTTAAAAGTTCCAGTGCAGTATGTACACCAACATGCAGTGAAAAGTACAGACTAAAAATACCTACTGCTAAAGAATGCCACCGAGTGGAATAGTGAGATCTGGCTTTTGAGGGGAAGGATGTGTCAGGGCTTGGCTGAGTGTTTTTGTTTATAACACACCTGAGTTCATTGCAGAGAAGCCTGCCTCACCTCAGCCTTTTCCAGGCAGCAGAATGAAAACCCACTCAGACATTCTATTAAGGAAGCAGTATGGAGAGAAAAGGTGTAGCAATGTGTGAATTATTGTAACAACACAGTAACCCATATCACTTCAGCAATGAACAGGATTTGCCATAAGGAGAATTTAATACACATATCCAGACAAAACACATGAACCAAAAACTATTACAGATTCTTCTATAGGAGCAGCTCTGTCTGGCAGCTTCTTCTGGCGTCCCAAGTAGTGCAGAGCAGAATTTGGCCTTTTTTGCTTAGTGTGTTAAATTTTAAGCTTCTCATGTTAGAAGTAGGGCATTCAAGGACCTTGGTTAAGACATATACATCTAATAAAGACAGAGTGAGAAGAATCATTCTTCTAGATTTTCTGATAATTCACTGAAAAATTCATACCAAAGCTGACTTGAGAGGGAGTTTTAGAGAACATTTCCATTTCTATGTTCTACAAAAAAGCCCTCAGAACATAACTAAAACATTATGATGCATAAAAATCAATGTTAATCACTGCTGTGTTGAACTGATTTCATCTCCATCTTTATCCTAACTGTAAAATACTGTGAAATACTTAAGTATGAGAGGAGATATAAAAGTTATATTTCAATCATATTAGAATTCCACTAAGTTTTTGTTATGTGGTGGTTTCTTAACTGGCACATTTGGCAGTAAATTATGGAGCAACTACTAAGGAAATCCTTCCAAAGATGAAGGCAACAGCCACTGTGACAGCTGAACCTTCCCTCTTCACCCAGCTTCACTTTTTCATCTCTACACCATAGAGATCACAACGCTTCTGGCTTAAAATAGGAATTTGTTGACGTATTTCTGCAAGTTTCTTTAAATCTGCAGGGGAGAAGAAATGAGTTAAGAGAACAGCAGCCAAAAAAGAAAGCTCCTGGCTTGCTCTAAGACAGGGAAAATAGCAGCTTTGATGGAGAATGGGGTGGTAGGGCACTGCAAGTGAGCAGCCAGGGCTGAAGGAAGCCTCAGCTTTGCTCTATCCTTAGGTGGCACCTACATAATGAAGTGAACTAGGAGGGTACAGCTATAGAGTATTATATACAGAACAGTATAGCCAAGTGCTGCTTTAACCTAGCAATGGTGGACAAGGGAGAGGAATGCTGCATCATCTGTAGTTGCATGTGTAAGGCCACAGACTTCAAAAGCTGTCTCTCCTTAGTGTCATGACTTGTACTCAAGGAAAAAAGTGGGGAAAAAACCAAAACCATTTCCCCCTTACCAATATCTGTGTATACAACTGTTTCCTCAGCTCCAGCTTTGGCTATGACTTCACCCCTGCAAAATTAAGCACATTTGTTCACAGGATTAACACATTGGTCTCAAGGCATCAGTCCAGTTGCTGCTGTTTGTACAAAGAGAAGTTCCTACCCTTGATGCCTACAGCTGTAATGACAGGGCTGTCCTAAAAATAGCATCATCATCCATAACTCTGGCATCCAGGCTTTATATATGGCACTTTTTATATGTGATATATACATACTCAATGTAAGTGTCTTTCAAAGATCAAGAACTGTGGTAAAAGCCACTGTGAGAACCACTGCCTGTGAGTATGCAACATACCTCAAAGGGAAAGGAACAACCACACTGGCAAAGATGAACACTTTCTCCTTTGAAGATCCTACTGGCTTTTAGTAATGTACTTACACTCTGCATGAACTACTGAACATGATCATGTCTCCCCCAAGTGTTCTGTCACTGCTTTCATCACAAAAAGTTAACAACTCAAGACATAGACAAAGTTTCTCTTACTGTGCAAACAATGGGAAGCAAACTATCTCAGTAGATTTATCTGAAAGAAAAACAACTGCCTGAAGATTTGGTCACTTTTACCTCCTGAGCACCTGCGTGACTTCTGCTCAAGTCAGAATCTCTCTTCTCTAGCTGAAGACATTCTTCTTGTTCTTTCTTATGTCAGAGCAGTGTTGTTCTTCGAAGAAATGAGATAGTTCTGTGTAAGCTGTTTAAGATGGTCTGCTTCTACACAGAGAATTACCATGTGCATAGCATATAATGGACTGACAAGGTGACAAAGTCAGCAGTTGCTAAATCCTAGCACTAAAGTAGCATCTGTACTACCAAACTTAATACCTACTCAAGCTAGTTCTAGTTTACTTCTTGTTTTTTTAGTTTGGCTGTTTTAAATGATGATCTTGAGAATGTAGGCTCAAGTCTGTGCTTTTTACCAAGAATTTGCACTTTTAACAGTAGATGGAAAAGTAGGACTGAAGTGTGACTGCCAACTAAAATATTTTTTAACCAAAAAAAGTGATGTTTTTAATTTTATTGAACTCACCATGGATTTACTACAGTGCTGTGTCCCCAGGCAACATAGGATGCTTTTTCATCTCTAGCAGGAGATACAGTAGCTACATAGAGTTGATTATCAACAGCTCTGTGTTCACAGAAACACAAAGGAAGGGAGGGAAAAAGTGAGAATTGTTTTTTATTATACCAATTAATTAAGCAGAAGAGAAAGAATCCACTCTGGAGGACAAGTTATGTATCCTCTAAATTACTAGCCCAGACTGTGAATGATACAAATGTCAGAGAAAGAAGAGCCTGGAAAGAGAAGTCTCTAGCACCTGGCTACAGAGTCAGTGCATAGAATATCTTCACAGATTCATTCAGTATGTAGTAAATTTGATTGAGGCTGACCAAATGAATAAATAATACTGCATTCAGGAATCTCAGAGTCTATTTCTACCTGTAACTAGAGCACTTCCCAAATGGTTACTGGCTGCTCTCTCTAGAATTTATGTGTGAAGGGTGCTTACAAAGCCATGGGAAAGGGTTGTTGAAAGGGCATAACAGGGGCAGGCAGGTAGGAGTAAAGGCTGAGAATTTCCTGCTTTTCTCCTTGACAGTAAAATCATTTTGGTGTCCCATGCAAGGCTTGAGGGATGGTACAGCTCCAATGGCAGAGTGGCCCTGCAGCACCACTTCTGATGCACAAGTGTCATTTGGAACACAAGGAAGTTCAGTCCCATGCACCAGCCCCTCTAGAATAGGGGAATAAGCTGTTACTGTGATCTTACCTTCCCCTTTGTAAGAGTTCCCAATGAGCTGGTCCTGTTGTCATGTTAAAAGCCCCTGGATATATCAGCAGCTGGCAACCTTTGTTAAGAGACAATTAGAACCCAAGCATCATTAAGAGAAAGATGGTTTACCTAGAGTGGCCCTTCACACTGAAACCCAAGGTGAGGTTCCTTTCCATACTTCCCAGCATCTGCCCAAAATGGAACCAGAGCCTGTCCATGTTTAACAGGTTACATCAGCCAAGAGCTGCTTTGGGTATACTCCCACTCCATCACTCCACCACCACATGTGGATCAGGAAGTATTGGTTACTTTACTCCCTGAGAGAAGTCTCTCATCTGAGTAAGAGTCTTGGCCACAGGATGCATTTTGTGTTACTAGGCAGGGATAAGAATGCCTGATCACAGGGATCACCCAGCATGTACCACCCAGAAACAGCCCTGCCTACGCCTGGCCTTAGGGCTGCCCGTGCTCCCTTAGGTGACCCAGCCTCACCTTTCTGGCCGTAGATTTGAGCCATCTCAGCAAATCTCATATCATAGCAGATGCCCAAGCCCACTTTGCAGTATGCTGTTCTCAAAACACAAGAGACAGTCATATCACTAGCACAAGTACACAAAACAATCAAAAGACTCCCTGTAGCCATCCTGCCAACTGTTATTTTTCACAGCTCACAGCAACAGGAGGAGCTGTATTTAAATGTGTGTCCAACAAGCACTGGCTATTGGTGGGGGATATCTGTGCTTCATGACCACAGAAAGACTGTGAGAAGCAGTCTTATCTACCCTTTAAGAACAGCCATTTCCACAAAATCATGTTGTATCAGGTCTTTGTGTAACATATTCCTCTCCCATTTAGCTGCAAATTTTCAATTATTTTCTTTTCAATAAAAGAAAACACTCCTTGCTTTTCATGGAGTAAAAATACAGTCGTATACTTTCTTAGAGCATGCACATTGCAAGGAGGAGAAAGTGACTGTGGCAAACAAGACTCTTCAGAGAGCTCAGTAAACAGACTGTCAGTTTTTTAGCAATATGGGATGGGGAGGAGTAGCTATTTTGCTTTTTTATCTGATGTGGTTGATTCATGATTCCATTATTATATCGTCCTCACATTAAGCAACGTACCAGTGTAGCTGTTACATACTTTCTTTTCTAGGCCATGTTTTATAAGAACCATTTTCAAGCTGTAACAGCTATAAAAATACAGTCACTTCTCTCACAAATCAACAGGACCATTATTTAATTAAGGGAAGTGGAGTGACATATGTTTCAACTTTTTCTACTCCTCTGTCCTTTTGCAACCACATTGCCTTTTTAAAAGTTTCAAAAGTGACCTGAACACTTGAAGCAAACTTAAACTATATTTGCCATGATTATCAAATGCCCAATCTGATAGTTAAAAATCCACTGCTGGGAAGGAGGAGATGGAAGAGAACTCCGGAGTGACTGTAGTATTACTGTAGTAGAGCTCCTTAAAGAGAGGGCTTGTCTAATACTCACGTGTGTCAAACATGGAGAAACTATTCCCTGGACTCAGTGTTTCAGACTCTTTGAATTGTATCTTCCCAGGAACATTAATGTCAAACAAATGGACCTGCAATTATACTATGATTAATAAAAATTACTAACAATTCCTCTGCTTAGTATTTGAGCCTCTTTAGACATGTGTTTTTTCTGTTATCTAGACTTCTCTTTTGTCAGGATCCAAAGTATACATTGTTTAAGATAGTTAGATCCCCCAAAGATGATTTAAAGTATTTTCTTCTTTACAGAAATATACATGTCTAAAGTTGCAAATACATACAGAACAGCTAGATGTCTTGACCTAATGATTTGTCTCTAACATTTGAGTCCCATTCCTGTAAAACTTCTCAAACTTTACAGGAATAAAGTTCATGACTTCAGCTCTGCAGATGCCTCTGAGGGCCTGCAGCAGCCTTTATCCCTCCCTTGCAATGGCAGGTGCTGCTCCTGACTGGACCTTCCTAACAACAGAGCTGGTTTTATCTTATTATTCATTCATACTTAGCACAAGTCTGCACTCATTCTACAAGCAGCTCCTGGGCTTGCAGACTGCTGTGCTGTGACAGGTGGAAGGCAACACAGAACTGCACAAGGTGATCTAGTAAGTGATGCTAATGGAGAATCAGCAAACAGAATAAATGAACACCTGCACCACTAAGGGATTTTGCACCACCTTATTTGTTCCTAGTAACCCTGCATTATCTTTTTGGCTTATCCTTGAAAGAAATAAGCTGTTGTTCACTCATTGAATGATCCCTGCGTGCACAGTCCCATGAACAGAAACTGGGGATAAGAATGAACACAACAGATCCACGAAGATAAACTGACTCGAGTTACAAATGGGAGGCAGTTTTCCAGAAGACACAAAGCAATGCTGAGGTGGAGGATGACAGCACAAACAGCAGTGACAGCTTAACTTAGACTCTGCATATCTGCACTAATCACATGTACAGCACAAAGTATGTAAAGAACAGTATTTATTATAACAGAAGGACTAAATCCATCAGGAAGCTGAGGGAAAATACTGATCCCACTCAAGTGGCACTGTGTTTTAGACTTAGGCCATGGTACAGAGACATCTGAGTTGGATCAGGTTTTACTCTTTATCATGATTTTTCCAGCATATGGAGAAAGCCAATTACACCTTCTAGTATTTTTGTCATCCTTATCCAGAACAAATTTATGACCAGCTTTTGAAGAGGTGTTCACATGCCCCAAATAAAAGTTACATGAAAATTCATGGGTGACAGTACACAACTTTTTATTGTTGCAAGATTCTACTAATATACATCACTTTTAAGTACAGATGAAATAATTTGTGCAACACTGTTGAGAAAACTTTTCATACAATATTCTGCTATCTTACCTTCCTATGCTTTGCCAGCAGAGCACCATCAGGCCCAAAGACAGTACATGTATTATAAAGCTTTCCACCATCCTCTTCTGGAATGGATCCTTTGTAAAGGTGAGAACAGAGATTTCCCCCACTGAAATATTTATGTAATTTTGATCCAATGGCAGTAATAGACATTGCCCATTTTTCCCCCAGTGAGATGGTCACTAAGAGTAAACTACCTCCAATGAGATATATGCTGCACTCCTTTGCAACTTCTGACAGCTTTTGTGTTGATTCCCCAGGGATCTTCTCCGCATACTCCTTAAAGTATTGGGTTCCATATGGAGAATTAAAGCATTCCTAGAATTAGATGGGATAAAAAAAAAAGAAGAGAAGCTAAAATCCAGTAACACCACTTCAATGATATGTACCTAACTTTTCAAACTCCTCTCTAACCATTTTCCCAAACAACCTTTGGTTACAGAGTTTAGTTTATAGAAGCTCACTAAGCAAACCGGAAAATGCCAGGAAGGCCAGAGAGACTTGAACAATTGTTGAAAATACAACAGGTGTGTTTGTGGAGTGCATGCCAAACAGAACATGAGCTAAGACTACCATCCAAGCTGTAAGGCTAGATATTCACTGCTCTGGACTTAGCAAGAACACAAGGAATGTTCACATCAGAATGAGGAGCTAAGTTCCACACAGCTCCTTTGACAAGTTACAAGCTCAACAGATCCTCTCAAAACTGTGAAATGCTCATGCACAGCCCATGAGTCCTTAATTTTTAAAAGGAAATTTGCAAAAGCATGCATTTCTCAAAATTACTTATTGTTTTGCTAAAACAATACTTTAAGCGCTATTTCCTCACAACTGAACAGTGTCCTCCACCTTAGGCCCTAGTTAAAGATTTGCCATCCCTCAGAACCAGGCATGTAATCTTTACACAGTCAGATTAACAATTTAGATGCCTAAAATAGGTGGGCTAGTGGGATTTGAGATGCCCAAGATATGAAGAACTTTCACTCTGCATTACACCTGCCAGCTCTGTGACTACGTGAGACACTCCCAACCAACACTCTTTTGTCCCCTGAAGGAGTACAGCTGGAGGCCACAGATAGGCTATCAAACTGTGGCAGCAACTTCTCTTCAGTGAGAAAGGGACTCCCAACCCAGACACCTCTATTGCTCCCTTTGCTCATCGGAAGTGACAAACACACCCCCAGCCCCGCAAAGAAAAAGGGAGAAAAAAAAATCAAGCCGTGACTAGAACAATAAACATTGCCGCTTTATCTCCTCAAGCAAACTTCTTAACAACTGAGGTACGTCCTACTGAACTGGAATAAATGAACCTAAGCTGGAAAGGTTTTTTTTCCCCTATACAGGCACTAGGCCAGCAGGTACCAGCTAACCCACAGCACAATCTGTAGATGGAAGAAGCAGGAAGGGAAGTCTCTGCAGGCTGTCAAAAAGAGCTTCCCAGGCTCTTGAAATCTGTGCTGAACTTCAAAGAAGTGAAAGCAAAGTCAGCAGCCTCCATCTTCATATATTCAGTGTGAATTACAGTTCTTTATACAAAGTTACTAAAAGAAACAATGAACCCCCAAAGAAACAAAACAGAGGGAAGTCAATATTACATTCTGTGTTGACATTAGGGCACAGGCATGAATCTCCCAAAAGTCTGTGAAATGCCTTGCCCACGTTTGACTTGTATTCTAAAAGCATAAATCATTGTTGGCAAAGTGAGTATGTCAGCTAAAATAAGTCTGGAAAATTCAGTGTTTGTACACGTGATGAAATCAGTAAAAAATAGGTAATCTCTACAAGCAGAACACTGAATGGTCACATTTGCAACACAAGAACCATGTTAGCACAGAGGAGCTGGGAAGGTTGCTCAATGCTTCCCCCATGACAGCAGGAGAGAAAACATTCTGTGTATAAAACTGAGACCCAAAGTTCACCTAGAGAGGAACTTTGCACTCCTGTGTCAGATGCTGCAGGATACAGAAGTAACATAAGTACCCTCATGAAGAGAACAGAAACGCTCAAAGCTGCACTGGGAAGCCCACCCTGTTGCCAGCACACCCATTGTGTGAAAATTCAGCAAAGTAATTATGGCTGAAGTTCAAAAAATAAGTCAGAAGTTATTGATCATTTTTCAGTGGGTATTTATGTTTCCACACATGGAAGCCACAAAAGAAATGTGTCTTAATCATAATTCAGCCATAAATTACCTACTGGAAATATGTTTTAAGTCTATTTTGTTTCTCATGTATCTGGAATGCTTACAGCAAAGGGAATTACTGTGTACCATCTTTCACCTTCATGTCAATATATTTTAGCTGGAAATTTTTCTATGCTTCTTCAGCAAAGATTCAAACTACAGTGTCACCTGAATTCAGAGTCTATCAATGATGGCTTTGCCTAAGATTTAAACCAGCAAAAACTTTACCAGAATCTTATACTACAAAAAAGATCAACTTGTTTTTTGCTTCCCTTTACATTCCCCACCTCTTAGTGTGCTGCCAGATACAACCCCAGGGGTTTTTTAGTTTTTAGCTTTATTTTGAAGTCTCATACAGCATCTAAGCTATCCAGAGAGGAACAGGAATATATATTGCATTAATAACACTACAAAGAGGTTTTGAAGGGTTTGAAACATAAGGGCTAAGTAGGCCATGATCTTTACTCACAGGTAGAGCCACAAGTTTTGCTCCTTTAGCTGATGCTTCTCTCACCAGTCCACAGGCTCGTTGGAGATTATCTGATTTAACAGCAGATACATGAAGCTGGATAAGAGCGAGGCGGAAGGCTGATGGCAGAAAAGAAAAAATTATTCATCAGAATACCCCCAGGAAACTCTTCCAAATTTGAATTCAGTAACGAGCATTGAAGAAAACAAATGAGTTAGTGTAGAAACATATGCAAAAACCACTACCAACTCATTCTGCAGCCTATCTCTGACTCTGGAAACAGGGAGTCTTAACACAGGGAGAGCACTGAAACCCAGGATTGCCAATGGAGCCATGCATAGCCACCCTGCAAAGATCACAGAGCTCACTGGTGCCAGCAACACCAGTCCATGTTCTAGGGGAAGGAGCCATGTTACAGGAAGGGAGAGCACAGCCCCTCTTTTCCCAGGCTGCTGCACACTGTGGGAACCCATCTTCTTGTCACCAGCACACCAAAGGACTGGATAATCCCAAAAGCACCAAATAAAGGAATTGTTTCCTTTTACCCCTCAATTCACACCTAGTCTGGGAAATGGCTATAAAAACCAAGAAAGGTTAACATCTTTCCTGATAATTTCTTAGCAAAATAAATGATTTTCTGGTTTCTGGCCAAGTTGCAAGTGTTATCAACAGCTTCTACTTCCATTAAGCAGGATATAAATTTGTAGGCTCTTCAAGTAGCCAAGATTTTGCATACCCCTTGGATTTCTTTCCCTTAATTTCCGAGCACCCCAGGTTTTAGGGAACCATACCCTGATCAGGTAGAACTGTGTCCTTTAAAACAAACACAAATCAACCAACCAATCCTCTCTGGCTTTATTTAAAAAAGTATCCCAGTTTCATAGCACCTCTCCTATCTGGAAAACCTCCCCAACATACAGCCAAAGATCACAATAAGACTAAGACAAAGCTGGAAGCAACACAGTCCCAGTAGTCAGGGAAACTGGAAAAGTTGATTCAAGTGAAGATGAGAATGTGTCAGGAGCAGTCGAGATACATGTTTTTCCTGCTTAATTCTCACTTCAGTAGCTAAGCAGCTAATTTCTAGAGGTTAAGCAAATTATTAACTGCTCCTTTTGCCACTCTTCATGTGAGAGATTTTTACTGTTGGCTCTATTGAGCAAACAGAGCTTATCTGGTATTCTGAACAGATGTAACCATAGGTTCCAGACCCACCGAGATAATCATACTAGGGATCTGCCAAAAACTTCCCAGTATTTGTGGAATGTGTTTTAGTTCAGACAAGTAGGCCACTTAAAGAGTTACATTTCAGCATAAAAGTAAAAAAGAAAAGAAAAAAAGGCACTAGGAAAAAAAAAAAAACAATGCTTAAAACATCAGGAAATGCAGTTAAGGTAATTAATATAATTTTCTTATATATAAATACAACATCATATGCCTCAGTTTTGGAGTTTGGTAAGATGCAAGACTGAAGCTCAGCCACAACAGAACACATATATTTGTGCCACGGTTTCGTTTACAAACATTCAGATGTGGAAGCAACAGAAACACAGAGAAATGTGAAGCAGCGCTGTAGAGAGAGACCTCTGCTCACAGCCTTGACCAGCTTCCTCAAAAACTTATTTAAAAGAAATTCTCAGGATAAGCCTAAAGCAATGTAGGCCACAACCAGGTAAAAGCGCATCGGAGCTCACATTTGTACCACGACATTACAAAACACGCTCGCTTTTTTGTTTTAAAACAGCGGAAGCGAAGCACGCCCGGTTTGTTCGCATTTCTTGAGGAGCTGACCCCTGCAGGGCGAGCGCTGTATCCCGGTCTGTGCCCAGCGCAGCGCCAGGGCAGCTCCCTTTTCCCTGCACTCCTCCACAGGCTGTGCCAGCGCCCAGGACCGAGGCCTTGCCCGGGCCGGGGACTCCGGGGAGGCGCGGGGCACCCGGGGGAACTCCTCGCGGAGCCTTTGCCGGCAGAACCGCGGAAGGACAGGGACGGGGAGGGCTCCCACTCACACGCCATGGCTGCGCCGGCCGCCCGCATTCCCGGCACCGCCCGGGCGGCGCGGCCCGCGGGGGCTGTCGGGACTCGTAGTGCCGGCCCCGGCCCGGGCGGCGCTCAGGACCGCCCTCACTCCGCCTTTACCCAGCTCGGCTGGGGCCGGGACCCACCGGGTTATTCATGTTATAAATGAGAGACAAGAGTCTCGATATTTAGCAAAATTTAGATTGCTTTATTTGATATAGACAGAGCAAGCAGCGCGCTGGGGTAACGTGAGGGGTCACTGCCCAATCGACGTCTCACCGAACTTGCTTTGCAGCTCCTTTTTGTAGTATGGTCTCCCGTCGTAATCAATAATTTTTGTTTTTTTGCCGTTCCAATTTTGCCAGGTAAGCAGCGGTGGTCGAATAAACATCCTTACACAGATTCACCAGGCCTCCAGGCGATAATCAATCACAGATAACCATCTGGTCCTGGTAGATAACCTCCTGAGAAGTTTTGGAGGTCTGGCTCTTGAGGTACACAAAGGCAGGAAGGGCTATTGCGAAGTCTGGTTTTGCAAGCTGGTAGCCGATACAACTTATTTGGAAAACATAACATAACATAATATAACCTAACATAATATAACCTAACATAATATAACCTAACAAGGTGATTTTAAACAGAATGATTTTATCATTTATCCTTTATCCAGTGTCCATGCTTCACTTCAGAGCTTGGTATTCTGGTTTATACAAACCCCAATGCTTCTGTGATTGACACGAATCATTTATCAATTATCACATTCAGAACGGCCCTCACGCCGCCTTTACCCAGCCCGGCTGGTGCCGTACCCGCGTTCCGAGCGGCGAAGGGCAGGGATGAGGCGCTCCCCGCCCTGCCCGGCCTGCGCGGGGGGCAGCGCTCTGCCGGGCCCCTCAGCGCTGGCAGCAACAGCGGAGCCCCCACAGCTCCGGCTGTGCCGAGAGCCTCTTTGCCCTGCCTTCGTTCTGCTAAGGGCTCATCCCAAGGGTCCTGTACCAGTTTACAGGTAACTCATTCACCTAGGACATCCCTGTCTTTCTTTACAAGAACAGCATCTCCCAAGGTACAAACACCTCCACAGTGCTCCAGATGTGGAGCAGTGTCCAGTTCTGGGCTCCTCAGTACTAGAAAGACAAGGAGCTACTGCAGAGGGTGCAGTGGAGGCTACAAAGATGATTTGGAGTCTGGAGCATCTCTCTTATGAGGAGAGACTGTGGGACTGGGCCTGTTTAGTCCAGAGAAGGGAAGACTGAGAAGGGATCTCATAAGTACACATAAACATCTCAAAGGCATTTGTCAAGAGTGTGGTGCCAGATTAATCAGAGGTGCCCGGTGACAGGACAAGGAGCAATGGCCATAAACTAAAACACAGAAAGTTTCACCTTCCTATGAGGAGGAACTTCCTTACATTGAGGGTGGCAGAACACTGAACAGGGTGCCCAGTGAAGTCTCTCTTTCTGGAGATATTCCAAACCCACCTGGACAAGTTCCTGTGTCACCTGTTCTAGGTGACCCTGCCTTGGCAGAGAACTTCAAGTAGATGAGCTTCAGAGGTTCAGTCCAACACTGACAATTCTGTGAAACCAACACACTAATTAACATGCTGCTCTTCCTTGGCTTTAAACATCAAGTGTTTCCCTTTACTCAGCAAATTAAAACAATTACAAACCTTCCTTTAACCAGAGAACGTTCAACCTGCCCCTTGGGGCAGTAAATGGAACCCCTCAACCCAATTTGATCAAGTGAAAGGATAGCAGAACAGAGTGCAGCAGCCCTGGGCAGGCCTCCCTCCTTTTTATACATGTCCATGGTGGTAGAATGAGCGTACATGATTTTTAGTTTTTTTTCCTCCCAAACATCACACTTTGCAGGGCTCCAGGTACAAAGAACAGCTGTCTCCCAACTTCTTCCCAAATAAGAAAAAGAATAAAAAATTAGGTAGTATCATCCCTTCAAGGTGCAAAGCACAGGCCAAATATCCAGTTTCCCATGGGTGAGAGAGATAAAATGTATTTTTCAAGTTTCCATACAAAAGTATCTGAAAGCACTAAGTATATTCCGTAGAACAAGTTACATAGTACGACCCTTTTCCTTCCCTAAAGGGAAATTTTTCACACGTTCAGTAGACTAAGCCTATATTGAAAAAGCTTATTTGACAGTACCTGAAGTTCTGAAACTACAGTTGACACGTAGTTGGAAGGAAAAGATACAATCACAGGTGAGACCCCACGTGTTAGGGCTAACAGGAAAAGGTGATTTTAAAAACTGCACCTCTGCAATCAACAGTATTTTTGGTGGGTAATACATGTAAAGTTCTTTACAAATTCTCATACAAATCAGAATCTAAATGAATTTGTGAGACAAGAGAAGAGCCATCAGTGAGCACAGAAGCACCAACTCTCACCATATCACAAAGGTAAGAACTTTCATTTTGCAGGGAAGTTTACTCCAAGACCTTCTTTCCTACTTCAGACCTTATTTTTAGCATTCCATCATAACAACTGTCACCTTATATTCAACAATATAGACAGTGGTGCATGCAGAATAAAATAAGAGCTAACACATCACTAGCAAATAATTAAAAAAAAAATCCTTGAAGCTAAAAGGGACAGGAAGTAGCATACCAACTTTTTGATTTTTCTTTTCAAAAAAAGTCAATGCGGTACTATAATTAGAATTTCTGCTTAGTAATACAAGTTTTATAACAAAAATAGTAACTACAGGTATGTACACTAAAAGGCAAAAGTGGCCCTTAAACTGTGGGTAGAGATAGACTAGCACCATTGAAATTATTCATAGTTTGGGCTGAGCTTTTTAAGATAAGAGGTCTGTTGATAATTTGTACATTGCCTTAAAATTTACAAATAATTAGCCTCGAAATGGCTTGGATTATGTTTCTACAGAGAAGGGATTTAAGAACTAACTTTTGGTTGCATTACTTGCTGTAGATCTCACAGGTCTGCTGTATCTGCTGTCCTCACAGTGAAGCATTCAAATTAGGCACATTCCACATTTAATATTCAAATACACCTGCTTAACAACTGAGTGTCATTTTCACTTTTCCCCCTCCTGACTAGTAGAAATATGTTGTATCATTCTGCCAACATTTTCATAATAAAAATATGATGCTGAGAAGTCTGGAATTTATGCAGAAACCTTTTCTATAACTTGATTATTTGCTAATTCACTTTTATCTTTCTGTGAATGCTCACCCAAAAGCCCTTACTGAAATTAACCTAAATTGTGAAATACTTACACTGGCAGTAGCTCCCTATGATCCATAATCAGCTTCTTCCACTCCAAAGACCAAATTCACTTCCATTTACAAAACACCTTTAGGAAAAACTTTTAATTGATTCAGAGAATTTACACAGCAACTAAATGCCTTCTGACAGAAGAAGTTATGTTCAAATTGTACTGGTTTATTTACAACTGTAGTTTATAAACAGTAGCACAAACATCTTTACATGAAAAAATCTCATTGCTGAAGTAGGCACAGAGTCAGAGACTCCTGAGGATATTTTCAGAAGGGATTAGGAAGAGGAAAATGTAATACAACAGCTGCTGGGCAAAACTATAAATACATGAGCATTGGCCCAGGTGCAACTTCATGCAAATATTTTCAACAGTTCAAGTTCTATTGGTGTTTACTCAGATACTATGAAGAAAAAAAAAGTAATTAGTTCCAGAATTAAGGTGCCCTAGCTTGATTCCTAGTAAAATAACTTAGAATAAATGTTTTCTATAAAGGTCAGTTTAACTTATTTCACCTTCTGATGAAGTACCAAATCATAGGCTTTGATTCGAGTACTCAGAAGATTTCATGCAGCAAAGCTAATCCCCATTACCTTTCACAGTTTTTGGTGATTTCCCATCAGTCTACAAAGATGCTCTGCCTTGTCCATAAGAATATTCTTGTACTGAGCTTTGAACAAGAGAACCATTCTTGAACAAATGGAAAGCTTATGATGAACAATCATATAGTTGTTATCTCCCAAATATTTACTAATTTAGAAGTTGTTACTCAAAATAATATAAACGAATACTTTAATCAGTGAAGGCAACTAATTAAGAATACATTTATCACAGGTATACATACAGTACTGGAATTTCTTCCCTAGTTTTGTGTGCATTCATCTTCTTGCTGAACACACTTTTGGTCAGCATGTACTCACTTTTGTGCTGAACTGAAGGGTTTTAAACATCTAATCTACATTTCTTAGATATTTTGTTTCTGAGGAGCAAGGCAACTTGTCATATTCTGTCACAAAACATGCATTTCAGTGCACACACTAATCTTTACATGGGAAACAGCCTCAACCTATGAAATGTAAAATTTTGCATAATTAAAAAAAATCTCAACCCTGTAGTGATAGCTACAGTTAATTAAGTATTTTAAAATAATCCTTACCACCAATTCCAGTCATTTAGCCTAGTAGCTGGTAAGACTTTAAAAAGCTTGTAATTTTATAAATTTCTTGCCTTTTTTCTATTTATCTGAAGCCCAAATTGGATTTAACCATTTTTAATGTGAAAACAGTGTTTTTAAGATTTGTATCTGCTCTGCTGAAAACCCTAAATTTTTAATTAGTCTCTGATATTATCTGGTAGGCAAAATCAAATTTCTAGACTGTAGGCAATGGAGACATTTTATTTGGAAGGTATAATAATTTAAAAACTATAGTGTTTTCAACTGCTTCTCTGTATCTTACAGTCCTTCATTCCTTTAACGTACTTAATGTGAACCCACCTGCATCTGCTCTTGCAAAGATGCAGATCACTCCCATTAAGGCTGCATTAAAATGAAACAAACTGACCTTTATAATAAACACTTCTCCAAAACAGAAAAAATTATAATTAAAAAAACACAACCAAACAAAAATCCTGTTCAGAAATGGATAATAATTTACCCTATCTTAAGCCTGCTATTCAGGCACTCCCACCAGCAAACAGAAAAATTTTCTTAAGTTAGTATTCAGTTGGGAAACAGTCAGCTTGAGTCCACATACAGTATCTTGGTTGCTTCTTCTTTGTAAACTGGTCTCTACAAAGTCTTTAGTTATTAACTCTCCAAGGCATCCAATACTTTCATGATCTGTTGTTTTATGGCTTTGGTAGCATCACCTGCATTTGGAATCAAATACCTTAAAAAAATTAGAAAAAGCCATCATTAATTCACTATAAAATTTTTGAAATGAAAATTCTTTTCATTCTTCCTCTGTTTAGGAGGAAGGCAAGAGGGGAATATATTAAAATGAAAAAAATACTAGGAGAATAACATTTAATTCCTGATTATATTATGAATCTTATTCTTTGTGAACTTAGAACTGCTGAGGAGTACTTCACAGGCCATATTGGAAAGAAGAATTGACAATGGGAGCGGTCAGGCCATTCAAGAGCTCTACAGATAGCACAGTCTGATTGAAGCATAGCAGTCCTTGCTTGGTTTTTGTGGTTTTAATTTTTTAAATTCCTTTAGATAGCTCTAGATCAATCTGCTCCAGTCCACAAGGTGGTGACGAAGTAATTCAATAAGCAGTAAAATTCTCTACAAAATTTTAATTTATCTTTGTTGTCCAACTACAAGCCTAAGGAACCAGCAGGCACAGAATGTCCCTAGTTAGGGAGGAAACTAATCTCCTCTCTCTTGTAAAAACAGAACATCCACTGCACACAGTTCTCTCCAAGGAAGAGGATAAGAAAACATCCAGCTGGTATCAGCAACTTTCTTAAAACAGTGCCAAGAAACAGCAGGATACACAAGTGAAAGAAAGCTTGATACACAGTTCCATCTGACCCCTTACATCTCTTAAGCATGCAAATAGTGAGCATGGTAACATGTAGCCTCCAGGAATTAGGTTTCAGGGAATCAGAGTTTTGAGTTTAGGCTTCTGGAGTCTTTGCACAATGCACAGAGAATATGAGTCAGGTGGGAAAAAAAAATTATTCCACAGAAGAATGACCATTTTCATAAATCCCACTCTTCACACATCTGTATTTTTGCTGCAGAGAACTGTCCACCTCATTTTTATTTAAGACCTATTACAAAAAGAAAACACTTGCAAACATCCCATCCCCAACAACTGTAGTTGCAGCTCCTCTCTTCTGAATCTCATAAACACTCATCATTTTGCTGGCAAATCTTTTTTCCTAGTTCATATCTGAATTACGTATTCCTAAATAAAAACTATTACTTTTGAACTCAGTTCTGGGAATTACAGCATAACCCTGATTTCCAGTGTAGAGCATCCTGGATATCATTACCACTTACACCTCTGCTACTGAGATGGCTTACCTTTCAACAGCCAGAATTTCTATGCCTGAAGTATTGCTATTTCCATACTTAAAGGTGATCAGTTCTGGGTGTTTCTTCTTGGATGTGATTTTGACTACAGAGTTGAGTGCCTGTCGAGACTGTATGTAAGCCAGTCCCTTTCGTGATGGAATCTCCCTCAAGCAGTACATATGAGTTGCGGTTACTAGGAGATGACTTGAAGGAAAAGAAAAAATACAAATTAGCTTTGTTAACGAATTAAATATCAGCTATTTATAAAGTTAAATTCTATGACTAAACTACATGGAGAGAGCTAGATAATAAAGCTACCAAATCTAAGAAACAGTTTTAATATTTTCATAATATTGAATTAAGAAAGCTCTCTAAAATAGTTCAGATTTTCCTTGAGTGCTGTAGCATGGCCATTTCTGAATACAAGCATGGCATCGCCTCCAGCATTACTGTGCACAGAGCATACCAAGTACCTCCAGCCCCTCTCTCCCCCTTCAATTTTTCTCACTATCTTGTTCTTCAAAGCAAAACTTCACACCCGGTTTTATACATAATTACCATTCTATAACACTGCAAATACAATGTTGGGGGCTGGTTTTTCTCGCCTTTTCTCTCCTTGTTGAGGAATTTTTTCCCATTGAGTTGCTATGAGGCACTGATGGCTGGGTGCTTGAGACAAAGGGAGGGGGAACTCCCCTGGTTTTTGTGAATTTCTCTCGGAAGGACAGAGACACCGCGAGATTAGAAGCAAGTAAAGGACTGGGGCAGTGGCGGATCTTTTTGCTCTCGCTCTTTTGGCATTGGAGAAGGACCGCCAGGCTGTCGCTTACTGCAGGAGAATTCACTGGCACCTGAAGGACCTATCTATCCCCATCTGCTCGGGTACCCGGGAACCCTGAGCCCACCTGTCCCTGCCCTGCTCCGAGCCAGGCTGCGCTGCCTGCCGCTCCTTCGGCACAGCTCTGGGCTTCTCTACGCTGTAGCCCCGCACCGCCCTGCCCTGCCGGGACATCCCGCAGTTCCAACTACTGCCATGGAGTTTCTGATACATCTCGCCCACCAGACTGAGACCTTTTGCTCATTCCTGCAGTTCCAGCTTAGTGCTTTTCAGAGTCCTGCAGGGCCACCGGGATCGACTGCCCCAGGGCTTTGTGAAGCAAAGCTTCTCCTCCCTCCTTTCCCATCTGGGCCGAAAAGGCTGTCACGGAGTCCTTGGTTCTGTTAGGAACTAGTAAAGAACTGTTATTCCTATCCTCATATCTTCACCTGTGAGCCCCTTAATTTCAAAATTATCATAATTCGGAGGAAGGAGGTTTACATTCTCCATTCCACAGGAGGGTCCTGCCTTCCCTAGCAAACACCTGACTTTCAAACAAAGACATACAAGAATGCAAATACAGTAACACTTTGTTCGAGGTTGCTTCACATTTTCATGTCCTGGTTTAATATAAAGGATAAGTTAAGTGAACAACACTTATTTTCAGAATGTATATCAAGATGGATGTTTTCACTGAACTTAGTATTAATTTCAGTACCTGGGAAACATATGTCCATTTTCTTTTACTTCATTACATGGAAAGTTATACTTCACATCAGGTTTATTTATCCATGTTTGGATGTTGACGACCTCTTTTCGATCATCGTCCGACATTGAGGAGCTATCAATTTCATCTGTTTTGAACAGAGGGAGTAAAAACGTTAAAAAAAAAAAAACAAAAAAAAAGAGGAAGTATTTTCACACCCATCAGCCCTTAATTCACTTAAACCCACTGTAGCTACACTGGTTCAAAGCAAGGTCTACCTAACCATACAGAATTATTGAGAGAAAAGAAAGAAAAAGGCATATCTGATATTTCTCTCTTAATTTCCTCTCAACAAACAAGTATTTTTAGGTCGGGGGTATCTTAGGCTGGTCTGATTTGTTCATTCAGCAAAGTTTTATGGATTTCTTTTACATGGACTTGTCCAGACTTTCCTTGAAGCCATATAAACCCTTTGCATTTAAACCATTGATATCCTTTGGCAAGGAGTACCAAAACCAAGCCAACTACAGTCCAGAAGAGTCTCTTCTTGTGGCTTCTAGTTTCTTTTACAAGAAGAAATGAACACCTGTTGATCCCTTTCGAGGCCAGGCATTATTTCTTTTCCTCCCTTAAAATGCCTCTTTCACATAACTAAACTTCTAACATTCAGCTGTGCCTTTTGTGCAAGTAATATCACATCTTTCCTCACCCTTCTTACTCCTCTCTGAACCTTCTCCTGTTCAAACATTGTTTCTGACATCAAGGGCAGAAGACACACAATGTGTAATGTGTGGGTGAATCATAGATTTCTGAGCATTTGATTTGCTTTTCTGACTGCTAATGACTGCTTACTTATAAACCCACTGCTGCTGGACAAAACCAAATCATTCTACCACCACTGGATCTGAAACTAGAAATGGTTGGGGATTTTTTAATGTCTTTCTTGCATTAGATTAATACTGAGTTTCATGTGCCATTTTATTACCCAGTCATTCAGATTAGCAAAAGACTCAGTCTGTCCTTACTACTTCAAATAACCTTGGATCATGAGCAAAAATTGTTGTCTTTGGCTCCACATCCTTTTTTAAGGACATTTAAGAACATAGTCCAACCTCAAATTTTCAGCACAGACCCTGTGAAACACCCAAAACTCCTGCACGTGTTATTACTTAGTTGCAAAATGCTGCTTATATGTCTAAAGATGGTGATTATGTTTATGTATTAATTTTGGTGCTACATTGGAAGAATTTAAGCAATCTAGCTATCTAACACCATCAAGTATATTAACTCCATACAAACCACTCCCAGAAATAATATAAGACAGCTCTTTAAAGAGCCTTTTTCAAAGCCAGTTTCCTATACTTTGTTAAACTATTTACTTCAATGCAATTCTGAATTTGAACACACTTTGGAAAATGTTTTCACTGAAAAATACATTATGGAATTGAAGCAAATGGAACAATAATCCACCCTCATGTCACAGAATCACAGAATGGCTGAGGATAGAAGGGCTCTCTGGAGGTCACCAGGTCCAACCCCCCTGCTCAATCCACCTAGAGCAGGCTGCAATTACTTACTACAGAAAAACCCCAAACACTAAAATAAATTATACAGAAACAGGTTCACTTTTTGCATTCTTCTCTATCAAGATTATATATATTTCACTTCATATCTCTTGGCTTTGCTTACTCAAATTGCTCTGATTCTGCTTATTTACCAAGTGCAACAGTGCTTTTAAAAGCAAATATTAGTAAACAACCCTTACTGAAAACATGTTCTAGACAATGTGTCTTGGAGGAGCTGGTTTTCTGAAACTACAGAGACTTTGCCAGACACTATTATGGATGCACAAAGGACTATGCAAACTTAATTACATGGCATTTGGAGAAAAACCTTAGCATTAAAGCTTCCACCTGATAATTTCACTTTGCTCCTTCAAAATTTTAATTGCAGATGATGATCAACTGATTGTCATCCATGTTATTTAAAGCTGTGACTCTCATTAATCTTCCTGAATTGTTTCTTTTGCATGTCAAAGATTCTCAAAACTAGCCATGGAAGACAAATACACCTTTTGGCCACAGAAGAGTTATTTGTGAGATGGTGACTGGGCGTGGGCTAAAACTACCAGAGCAAAACCAGGGCAGCAGTAGGTCTGCACCATTTTAATGGTAGAACTGCTCTCCAAAAAAACTCCAAACAAACCTTTATGAAATGTGTGGTGCTCCAGTTTTTCAACTAGATAAAGATTTAAATAAAAACGGCATGCTTTTTCCCTACAGCAATCTACATGCATTTCAAGAGATGAATCAATTATTAATAGATTCAGTACTGAAAAGCAAAGTGAAACACTGGAGAAGTGTACACATATTAGCCATTTAAAGCCTAGCTCCAACCATATTTCAGAAGTTCAGATCACTACACTAACTGACAATATCAGACATTTAAACTGAGATACATCAGACAAACTAGGTCTTTCATATTTTGCTTACCGTTAAAGGCACAACTGCCAGGTTACATATACAAGGTCAGTGTAGAAAAAGATCTTTACAACAGAGTAGAAAAAGATCTTTACAACAGAAATAACAAGTGAAGACAAAATATCTACTATACTTGCTTATTTCAATTTCTTCCTGTTGGCTGTTTGGTGCCTACCACAAATTATTTTTTTATTTAATCTGCTACTATGTATCTGAAGAGGGCTGGTCCTAGGCATTACCATAAAACACATGAACAACAATAATAGATAAGTATCATATTACAAGACAAAGATGTAACAGACACTTTGATTTAGTCCAACTTAATAATTTTATCTAAATAAGCTAATCTAGGTAAGAGAAAAATCTTCTACTGTACCAGTATCATATTCTTCTTCATCTCCGATGCTGAATACCGGCTTCACACCACGGTAGGGTTTTCCTACTCTGTCACTGCTGCTGACATGTCTGGTGGCAATGAAAAGGGCAGGAGAGGGCATGGGACAGGAGAAGAAAAGTAACTTTGAAACTGAGAGTCTGAGTTCCACAGTAACATATTAGCAAAATGTAAACACAGCTGTGCAACAGAGAAGGACAAGAGAATTTCATGAAGCTGCCTGCAAGGAAGACGTGAGTGACCCATCAAGCAACTTGGTTAGTGAAAGCACATAGCTCAGTCGCTTTGTGAGGCTGACTGTTGTAATAAAGAAAGTGGAAAGAAATGCTGGTTTGTTTTAAAAAACCTGCAACTTCTGCTCACCTTCTCAAATGGCAACATACATTAGAGACCTGAAAACTGACAACATGCTAAGTTTCTAGAACGAAACTAAAATATATCTGGAGAGTCAAGGCAACTTCACAAGGACGCCAAATTCAGACGAAGCAAAAAACAGAGACTATTAACTAACATGTCTGGCAGTTAATTTTTCTGGTTAATTCCTCAAAAGATAACAAAATGCCTTAAAAACTACACAGTGGTTTTCATAAACTATTAAAACTATTTAAACTATTACACTATTACAAACCATCCACTGTAGTCTAAACCCTGACTTCCTGTTCATTACTTCCAGTTTGAGTCAAATCATGAAATATTTGCTCAAACAATTCCTACTGCTACAATCCCAGCACCATTGTGATATTGATGTCAAAAATCACATTTAAATTGTTTCTACAGATCGTATCAAATGACACCAATACACACAACTGAATCTTAATGTGTGACAGTAAGATTGCAAATCCTCAGATATTTTAAAGCTCCAGCTCAGAATGCTGCGATTACATGGTCACAGCTGAATTGAAAGCTCTTGCCCTCAACTGTTGAGAATACCTGAAAAATATGAGAAAAACCTGAATGTTCAGAAAGCAGCAATACAGGCAATTTCTGAAAACACCGAACAGTTCATAATTCCAGCCTTTAGAACTGGAAATGCTTAGCAGTTTTAAAAAACTCAAAACAAAACCAAAAAACCTGCCTGTCCCTGTCCTCCAGCTTAACAACCTCCTTCTCCATACTGTGTGTTTATGTTTCCTACCAACTCTAAACCTTGGTTCCTGCTTTAAGTACATTCACAAACCAGTTTAAATGCTACTGTAGAACCAAGCTGGACAGGGAACAGGTTTAGTAACAGGTAAATTAATGCTACTACTTAGGGATACCTGAAAGTAGAATAGAAAGTTAGAAAAGAAAACAACATTTTCTATGGGTAAAATTTACTAATATAAAAAAAATAGAGAAAAGTTAAAAAACAAACAAACAAACAAATGTGGTCTACAATGGCACAAAAATAAACATACAATAACATGCTCATTAGTGTTTAACACAATAAGCATCAATGACACTGACAATTCAAGAGGGCAGTGCTTCCATATGGAGGCTTTTGTAAATATGCTTTAGTAATACATAACCAATCGAGTAAGAAGCAGCACATTAAAATAATGTCAAATTGAATTATACAGAGAGGATCTAAGAGCAGATCTCACTGGTGTTTATCAACTGAAGTTAGTCAGGACAAGAGAGTAAACGAGAGTTAAAAGCTACTTTATAAAAGCCTGGTAACATCTTAAACTAGAAATTGATTCCCTTTAACCTGCTTACATGGAAGGCCATTATTACATGGTTACAAATGGGATGCAATGTCCTTTGGTGGCAAAGCTGCTAAATGAAACATCCTGGTGATAAAAACAAAGTCGATCTAATTGAACAGATACAGAAAAAATGCCATTCTAGGTTTTTAAGAACTGTAATTTTAAGAAAATACTCTAGGGATATACAGTGTGAGCTAATTTATTATTGCATCTACCCAATGAAAGAAGATGTGCAATAAGAGTGAAAGGAATAAGCAAAATAACCAAGTAAACTAAGTAAATAAGTAAACCAAGTAACTAAGTAAAATCTCAGTATATCAAAGCTTCTTGGTTACAATTGCAGATTAATGCATCTCTATTAAAGAATCACCATATATTTAATTTGGTATTTTAACATTTTCTTACCATATTCTAGAAAGAGATGAACAAAATGTAGGGTACATTCCCCATAATTTTTAGTATTTCTAAATTAACAAAACGTACAATATGCATTGGGCCATCCCCATTGTTTTTCTTTTACAGAATACTGGTTAACATTACTACTGATTTTGGTCATACAAACAACACCTTTCTGTGATGCTTTTGGGTGAATTCCAGCTCAAATTTTGTGCAAACTACTTGCAAGAAAAACTAGTCAACAATCCTTGAAAACCCACTTCTAAAATTTTCAATAATTCATCCAGCATTAATCTTCACGCACTTCAGCGTAAGAAGGTCAAAAGCTACAGAACTCCTAAAGTATAACCAAAGTTCCAAAGTAATTATGCATGAGTTGCTCTTCAATTATCACAAATAATTTTATAAAAACTCTATTCACAATTTTTATTTCTGAAATAATTATAAGACACTTTATGTGAGACAAATGTGAAGGGCCTCCACATTTGCATGAAATGCAAAGTTATGTGAACAAGATGAGGTAGAACTGCAAAGCATATTTACTTATCATTTTTCTTTTCCCAGTAATGAGCATGTCTGTTTCTTTCAGCATGTTCTATAACCATGTGATAAGAAGCATAAAAACTTTAGACTTCCAGGCAGAATTTCCACATGGGTTCCCTGTCATATCTAAGTTCTGATGATGTTTTATGAAAAGTTTACTTTTCATAGTCTCTCTTGTTAAAACCTTAAGCCATCATTTGTTCAGCAATTGCTCTTGGTGTCTTCTACTAGTACAGGTTACTGATAAAATGTAGATAGGAAATGACATGTTAAAAAAAATTCCATAAAAAGCAATAGTAAAGAGAACAAAAATAACAAAGCAGAAACTAAGAGAAGAAAGCACTGCCAATACATTCTTTTTCTTCCTTTAGTCTCTTGACCACTGCTTGTAAAAAGCAATAGTTTTAATATATTCCAAAATATTAAATTAATATCAAAATGTGCAAGCAATCTTGTCAGTGTAACCAATGCTTACAAACATTGTGATGCCATGCTAAATACAAGAAAGGTGGTTTTAGTCAGACTGCTTAATCATCAAGCTTACCGCTCCAGGCTTGCTCTGTCTGGCCAGGAAATATTGAACGGTATTCTACAGTATATTGGGGCAGAGGACAGAACAAAAGAATTAAAAAAAAAATGTAAAGGAAAAACCTACATAAATAGCTGAAATTCTCTATATTGGCAATGTATCTTCTTCAAGGAGGATGCTTGTAAATAAAAACAAGGCTTCATGAAGGCTGGTAAAGAAATATATGAAGGTAAAGAAATATTTGCAAAAAAAATCTACTGTAAGATGCATTTCCTATGCTACCTATGGCTCATGTGTAAGCATTACTTTATTTCCCAGAATGGCTTGGGTTGGAAGGGACCCTAAAGACCATTTTGTTCCACACCCTGCCCTGCACAGGGACACCCCACACCACACCACTTTGCTTAAAGCTCCATCCAGCCTGGCCTTGAGCATTGTCAGGGATGGGGCATCCACAGCTTCCCTGGGCAACCTGTGCCACTGCCTCACCACCCTCACTGTAAAGAATTTCTTCCTAATATCTAATCTAAACCTCACCTCTTCCAGTTTAAATCTTCACATTCATTCAGTTCTTCATACAGCAAAAGCTACTACCAAATGCTATTTAAGAACTTTTTGCATCTAATTGTGAAAGAAAAGTAATGATAGTAATTTAGAAAAACACTTTCCAACACAAAAAGAAGGAATGATCTGAGGTACCAGACTATTAAAAGCTACTCTTCATTTGGCATGTATTTTAAATCCTGCTATCAACAAATGCTAGGTCTCTGAGATTCCTGAATACCAATGTCTTGGTATTCAACATACACCTTCAAAGGCTGGAATTTAAAGAACTGCAACAGGCGTTTCATTTAAAGCTCTGACAGATGAAAGCTGTTACTCTTGTATTTAGTTAAGACAAGTATTTGGAATTATGACTTCCAAATTTGAAAGTGTTCTTCAATCTACTTGCACATTCTCATTCCTTGCTGTACCTGAAGACACAAAAACCAAACAAGGGTGGATTCTGAGTTTGAAAAGCATCTTTACATGAGGACTTGAAAAAAAAAAAAATCAAGATCTTCAAAAGAGGTAAACTCAATTTGGCAAGATGCAGCAGTGAAAAAAACCAAAACAGAATAAAACCAACTAACGAAAAAAGCCTATCCAGAATCCCACTATCATTAATCTATTTCATTAGAGTCAACAGGGTGAGGAAGTGAAATCCAAGTGAAATCATTGTTCACTTTTAGACTGAACTCAAAACTGACACACTGTAAGAAGTGGAGTTCAATGACAAATTCTAGATAAACATTCAAGGCAACAGGGACCCACGTTGGCCTTGCAATACTAATGAGCACAGTAAGCTCCTTGGGTCATGATGAAATTTTGAGGAGGGCAGGGGTAGAAAATTAAAAAACTGAATATGGAAGACAACTTTTTCCTAATTAGCCCATTTTTCCCACTTACAAAACAGCCACATGAACTAGAAGTCACTTCTCCCAGCTAATGCATAGCGAGATATAAATGACGCACCTGTCCACTGGAGTAGAAGTATTTTCAATAAAACTGATAACTTTCTCTTTCACATTCACAGATTTAGTCTTCAAAGCAACTGTCATTTTATTCATTAGGGACTTCACTCCTTTTCCATCACCTGAACCATTAGGAGAATCACCCTGTAAAATTAACTCCTCTCAGGATTAATCATATAAAAGTATGTTATTTCATCTCAATGGATTTATCAAAAAGGAAACAGACTACAAAACAGCAATTCACATTTACTTTTTGGTACTCAGTAGAGCCTTAATTACACAACTGAGTATTTCTTTGGAGTTCTATAAAATAACAGCTGTGATAGGTGACTGAGGAAAATATCCCATAAAGCAAGCTTGACAAACTATATTACTGAGCACTCTGCTAGGGACATCTAGACAAAGGAATACTATTAGTTACACATTGCATCTAAATTAAAAGCTAAATTCTACACATAATAGATCAGCTGTAATAAAAATATGATTCTGAGCTTTGCCATGAAATTGTATGCCACTTTATAGTAACTTATTCCCAGAGTGAGTAAGAGCCAGGGAAAGAGCTGTCTATTACATGTATTCTGCTGGAGAACGACCACAGAAAGTCCTTACCTACAAACTCTTCCCCTCAAGAGGATAAAAATGTTTACGTCACCTCTGATTAGACTGTGATCATAGTTTGAAATTAAACACACAGGTGAAAACAGTCATGACTTGCAATAATGCATTTTATGGAACAGAAAGAGGAATGTGAAGAAAAGATTCACTGCACCCAGGGTTCCCATCCCACTCTAACACTTACACTAAAATCTCACTTACATCAACAGAGTTTATGCTATTTCTTGAGCCTGAAGTACTTGCAATCCAGTGGCCATATCCATTTTCTGGTCCTTCCACATTGATATCTGCTAAGTGCTGTTGGAGGGCTGTTAAAAGGCCATCAAAAACATTCAGAATTACACTGGACATTCACTGTTGATGAAAATATTGTATATACCTGAGACTAATCAGTAACAATTTTTTACTCATAATTCAATAAAATAGATAAATTCAGCGATTGCTGTAACAATCCCCAGGTTTTCTTTCAGTAGTATTATCTAACGCCTATTTATCTACCTAATATACAAACTATTTTAGTAAACATTTAGAATACAGCAATTAAAAATAAATCACTGCTTTGATTTTGAAGACAGCTCTTACAACACCACACATTAGTAATTCCTCTATTGTCATATTGTAGCACAGATCTCTCCACTATTGTAGAGCCTGATTACTTCCAGCAACATCAACTGCAGAATTATGAACTCCTGATTTAAGAAATCATAACAGCAGTTAATAGTAATTATGAAGTTTAGTTTATGAAGCACCTTCACATGAATCTGCAACCTACAGTGGCTAAAACATCAAGAATGACAAGTTAGAAGAGGGAATTTCCCCAATTCCTGCATTAATTTTCTATCACTCAGAAATTTGGGTAAGCCCTAAGAGTTAATCATAAATGTGTAAGTGCACAGTGTTTACTTACACAAAACAAAACCTGACAAACGAGACCTAGCTGCTATTAATTTAGATGGTTTTTAGCAAAAGCCTCAAAAATACCAACAGTGTTAAGATAGCAAGATTTTTCAAGTCAAAGTTGATTCTTAATAAACTTACCCATAAAGCCTCCTTTGGCAATGCTTACATACTCCTTATTTTTCTGCAACAGAAAAGATAATTCTGATCAGAGCAAAAACCTGTGGGATGAGTTTGGCAAGTACGGTAATGAAACACTAGTTTACTAGCAACTGTAAACTCGAGTAATGTAAAAACCAGTTCAGATTTTAAGGAGAAAATGTTTTGCCATTTACCATCAGTGACACATGCAAACACCCTTTACCCCAGCTGTTAAATCAATGTACCTGTATATTAATTGTACCTGTAAGAAATGTGCTAACACCATGTTCATATACATATCCTCTTCTTCCCTGCCACTTCCCATGAAGCAGAGATGTTCCCCACCAGCTATGGAGCCAGACTCAATAGATTGTTTTTGTGCTTCTAACAGGGATTTTACAGACTGTGCAAATTCTGACGGGTTTTGAAGCATCTGTGGAATGAACAAACAAAAAATGCTATTTGACACCAAGATACTGTAATACGAGTTGTGAAAGGAGACAAGCTTTGACAATGGTTACAGTGTGTTGAGCACAAGGAAGGCAACATCAGCACTGTGCATGTCACACACACACACAGAATCTGACCGAGACCTTATGTTACATAAAGAACATGGTGAATGGTCCTTTACTTCCTCACCCCACTTGTTCTCCCCAGGAAAGAAATACAGATAACATTTGTTACTTTATTTCTGAAGGCATCAAGTAATAGTGGAACAAGTCTTTGCAACTTTCATGTTGCATTAATTTGGTAATACAGCAGTGGGACTGGTTTCCATATTTATATATACTTGGGCACAACACATTCAAACTTTGGAGATTTGAAACCCTTTAAATTACCTAGAATTTCTAGATGCCAGTAAAGTCTTCCTCTTGTTGCCTCCCCACTAAGCTTTTTCACATTTACTTATCAAGAATTGGGAAAAGAAATTACAATTGAGAGTACAAGGATGTATCTGTGATTCTTTGTACTCTCAAAAAGTTAAGGCTGAAATAAATGTAAAAAGATGAGTTCTATGCGAAAGAGATGGAGAAACAAGGACTTTCTCAATATAGCTAAAATTTTAACCTGTGTTTGTGGGGAAGGTATTTATTTAAATTAGTAAGGGAATTTTGACCTGTAACCGGACTGAGGGGGGAGGGAGGGGCCAGAGGGATTCTCATTATCTTGTCTGTACAGTGGATTAAATGATGAAGGACAAAGTCACAAGTACACAACCTAGCCATCAGTAAGCAAGGCTGAATTTTAACTGGGGTATTCCTAAAGATAAAGGCTGCTGCTTTATTACACAGGTCCTGAATCTCACTACTTCCTCTAACTATAAATGAGATGGATTCCAGTATGTTTTCTTTCCCCATTGTCTCTCCTTACAATAATTTTTGTGTACTTTGCACATACAGGAATATAAAATGCACTGAAATTCCATTAATGACTTTTCATCACCAGGATTTTTCCTTATAATATTTTCCTAGCATTGAACTTTTAAAAACAAGGATGAACCTGGTGACATTCATCCACCATGGTTCATGAAGGACCATTAATTCCAATATACAATTTAAATACATATGAACTGATCAAATCTAGTTTAAGATTTATTTTCATGGACTCCTTTTTCATATACTATCAGCTATTTGTACTACTTAATAATTTAAAATGCTTATTTCTTCACTGAATATGACATTCAATTAAGGCCAGCAGAACAGCCACACAGAACAGAGAAAGTTTTTTCTTACATGATTTTCAATCTAGGTTAAAAGATCTATATAAAAAGATCTATATATAAAAAATCTATATCAATTTGAGTTGGAAAAGACACTTGTCATCGAGTCCAACCACCAACCTCACACTGCCAACTCTCCACTGCTAAGCCATGTCCCCACATGCCACATCTACAAGTAATAAATACCTCCAGGGATGGTGACTCAACCCCTTCCCTGGCAGCCTTCTCTGCCCCTTCCCTGGGCAGCCTGTTCTAATGCTTGACAACTCTTTTGGGGAAGAAATTTTTCCTAATATCCAACTGCAAATTCCCCTGGTGCAACATGAAGCCACTTCCTCTTGTCCTACTGCTCTTTACTGGGAGAAGAGACTGACACCCATCTTGCTACAACCTCTTTCAGATAGTTATAGAAAGCACTAGGGTCACCCTTCAGCCTCCTTTTCTCTTCTATGTAATTATATTTACATATGTGCATATAATACTGAATAATGCATCATTTTAATTAGAGAGGCAAAGATATTAGATGCAGGATTGAACTTAACCAGGGTATAAAAGTCTTTTATGGTGTATATCCAAATAAATAATTCCATTCAGCTTCCATAGACTGCTTAAAGTAAAACAGTTGACGACTAATCCAGAAGTGATGAATAGACTACTGAAATGGAAGTGATTTTGTGGGGAAATAAGGACAGAAAAATACAACTGAATGTTCAATTAGGAATTCATAATCAAATAGAAAGTACTTTATCTTTATTGAAGTTACTCATCCATAGCACATCTCAGTGCCAAAATTAATGCACTTTCTCTTTCGTATTGTACAGTAAAAAATTTAAAGAAACAACCAAATCCTTTTCAAGATATATGCCTGGTAAAAGCAGACTTTAATAAGACTGGCTAAGGCAAAAAAAGAGACAAAGAAAAGAAGTCTTATATTTTAACATTAATTACACTTTCACTGGAAATTAGGATGCTAAAAAGAGATTTCTCCTCCAAGCACTAGTCTGTATGGGTTTTCATTCCTAACCAAAGAACAGGAAGTTTGGAATCCCAAATTCTAATGTCATTAAGGACTAAACTTCTCAGTAAAATGATGGTTTTATCACCTCCTTTAGAGAAGCTAATTCTTGAAATCTTATCATCACATAGCTGGACACTGCAGTTCACAGACTAGAGCCTAAATTAAGGATACTTTATTTTTCAAGGCAGGTGTTTCTCTCCCCTTCTGTCTCAGTTAGGAGTCCAATACCAGTAAAGAAACAAAAAGCATACAAACCAAATCTGAGTCTAAATGAAATGCTGTTGATAAATGCCCGGCATTGTATTGCTCTGCAGGACGACAATCCACTACAAAGAATCTCACTCCTTCCTGAAAGAGAAATTTTTAAATTTTAAAATAGCATAATTATTGGCAGAATTCAATTACATTCTAATACTAATCCAATACTACAGGAGCTTCTCAAAGGGGCTAAGAGCTATTAAAAAATATCTTACTTCATTCGATTAAACTGAACTTTGTGTACAGTTACCAGACCACCAGTAGTATTTTAGTATCAGCTTTCCATTAGTACATCAGCTTGTGCATGGGAAAGGATCATCTAAGTGCAATTATATAATTTCTACTGAGAGAAAACATAGTGTGTATGAGACAATCCAAGAGTCCACTACTAATCAGCATAGCACATAAGGATGTGTTTATATCCCACCAGCTTGGACAGGATAGAAACAGATGGTTAACTTTATTTGGATGAGGAAAAAACCCAAACTACGCATGACAAAACTGGGGTCTGGAAACTGCTACAAGAAGTGAGTAGTCAGTAAGAAACACTGTAATCTAACTACATTATGATTCATATATGGGTTTTAAATATTTCTAGAGAAGTCCTGCATTTATGTCTCTGACTAACTTCTAGTGAAACAGGTTTAATCAATTTTCCTTTTTTCATTTAAACTTTTCATTGAGAAAAGACATATTCCTTAATAGCATTCTTCTCAAAGGTACTGAGTAGTGGGTTTTAAATTTTCCTCTACAGAAGCTACATTTGGAAAGGAATTCAAATTAATGAGATACTACTTTCACTCACATTCCTCAAATTCAAATCAGTTCTCTTTAAGTTCCCCTATGCTCGTTGCTACAGCACAAATACATTGAAGACAGCAGATCATTTACAAGAGAGAAAACTTCAATATAAAAATATTTTTTCTGAAATAGCAAATACTCATTTGTGCTGTTAGCATTTAAAACTAATGGTTAGTGACTAATTCTTTTCCTTTTCTATAAAATTGGAGGGGAAGGTTAATTCAGTATACTGACTCCTTGTTGTTGATTTGCTTGCAGAATCTCGGACACAGAAACTGCTAGACAGAGAGCCTGGCTCAAGTCTGTGTCATCATCTTTGAGGCCCAGCAAGCTGCTGCCAAAAAGACTGTGGTTGTCCTAATAAGGCAAGGAAAAAAGATTAACTGAAGCCATTGTCTTTATGTGTGAAAGTTTAAAATAAAACTATATCCACTAAGTTGCAAATACTAAGTTCCACACATGCATATCTTGTCTACATAGTAATGAAACTTTTGATCATCTGAAATTCTTTCTGAAAATCACAGCAAGGTCTGCACTTCCATTACAAACACGCTTGTTCACCACTTTGACCACGCCAATGTGATGCAGTGCCTCTGGTATTTTAGTTGTTTGTTTTGCTTTTTCCCCACAAAAAACCCACCCATACCTGTCTACACACATCAGAGGAAGTATGTACAAGCCGAGGGCAATGGCTACCAAATAGTTTTATTTCATTAATTCACTAAGTCAGATATCAGGAGTAAGGAAGAGCTGCAAAAATAGTGCAAATGATAATAGATTTATCTATAATAAGAGACTCTTTCCTCTTTGTTATTGCAAATGCAGCTAGCACTGCTGTGCAGTGTACTACAATGCAATTGTGTCAATATGAAGTTTAGCTTCATCAGCTCTTACAGGAACCTCTTTTGGAAAATGAGGTGATCAGTCATGAAGTGAGAATATTACAAGGAAGCTTCTCTCTAAAATGTTTCACTTAACCTTATCTTTCAAAGATCCTAACAGTAAATACCACCAGAGTAACAGCATGTATCACAATGAAATATTCTAAGTTACTGTCAGCAGGAGCTTAAACATGCGACAAAAAGAAGGAAATTTCAAAATTACTGTTATTACCTTCCTGAAAGAAGCTGGAGTTTTGCTACAGTAATATTGTGCCAAAGAGAAGAGATCTTCTATATCCTCTAAATCGAGATTGGCTGGTGATGTTTCTAAGAATTCTGAGACAGACAAACAACATAAATGCAACACTATTTCAGACACAGAAATCAAACAACCTAGATCATAAAAGAACTTATTTTTAATAAGGCATAACAATCTAGTATATTGATTAAATGAATATTGATCCACTCTCCAGATGAGAAGTGAAGATACAGGAAATACTCCTTATTCATAGAAAATGTACGTTTTTTGCTAGATGTTCGAACCTTCTATGCAAATTATTTTTCACTACATGCTTACTTCTGTATAATTTTAGCTTTCAGTACTTATTCTAAGTAAGCTATTTTTCTAGAGTTCTGACCACAAGAATCCTTTAAAATGAGTACTTAATCAGTACCACTGTTCTCTGCCCAGGATAACCCAAGGGTGTAGTTCTGCAGTATATGGCAAAGACATAGATATCCAGCACTCTCATTTTGAACTACTAGAGATTATTAATTACATTGTATTATGTATGTAAAAAAATACAAATGCAAGAGTTTAAATTTTCCACTGAAATTTACTGCATTTTCTATAAAAAAATGAATTAGGCACAAATCAAGTGCACATGAAGACAATCCAGAAAATGCAACAAGTGCAGTAGATTTGAAGAAGGATTTGACAGCTATTGCTTTGGGCTTAGAAAGACCAGTTTCTGGTGATTGCTTCCAGTACTTCAAACTGAAGTATAAAATGAGGTGTGGGAGTACTAAAAGGAATAAGGAAAGAAGGTCAAGGACAGGGCAGCAAAACAACAGTAAGAAATGAATTAGTGGGTGAAAGGATTACTTAATGAGAAAAATCACATGGAAATAATCTAGCTCTTTAGCAACACAAAACAGTAATAAATGGGCATTATAGTATATAGTAAATATTTCTCTAGCAGCTATGTAAAAAAAGTACTTACTTATCATTTCTTCTTTATCTGATTCTTGTGCTAAGATAACGTCTCTGAAAACAGTAAAGTCACAGGCATAGATTAAGTCAGTAAAACCAAAATGAAACAAACCTGGATTAAAACAGTGTCAGCAAAGAATGTCCCAAAGAATGAACTATACACTTACTTTGCATTGACAAGGATGATCAACATTAAGAAGTAAATAAAGAATGGATCTGCTTGTTGTAGATATCCATCCCATATTGCCTGAGTGACTTCAGCTGAACAGTAGTATGAGAAGAGGCTTCCAAGCTAAAAATTTGGAAAATAATGTGAGAAAAAGCAATTAGCAGGAACAATCTTATCAGGAATACATTTTTAACAGAAATACAAGATATCTAAAAGAAAATAAATTCAACAAACTTATGATAAAGCCTACATCTGCACAGTGTACAGAAGGATGGTTCTAACCTCTAAACCAATTTTTATGGAAATAGTGCACAACACTACAGATTATCTGTGAATAAATGTGACTATTGTGAAAGCAAATTTGGCTGTACACTGCCAGCCTTGCAAATTCAATCACAGATAACACAATCAAGCTGGAGTACTGTTTAGCTCACAGCCACTACTAAACACCAATTATACTAAAAAGACAATCATAAGAGAATATATTTACTCAAATAGCAGAGCAATTAGGGCTTTGAAAGGATCCTGCAAACATAATTATTTTTATTTTCCACAGTAGAATTGGGCTAATTTAACATGGCTGCACATTAGTTTGATATCACTTACTTAGCATTACATTATGATGCTTTATAACTGAGTAATTAAACATTTGCAAGCATCAGAAAATTTTCATTACCATTTAAGAAACTCTTTGCTTGCTCCCATGCTCCTAGTCTGAAAATATACCCTCTCTGATACACAAAGTTCAAAGCAGATAAAAGGCAGGAACTTCTTAGCATATATGCCAGAAAACATTTACAATCACATCTAACTCAAATGTATACCACCTGACTTCACTGGGGGTCTTACTAAACTTGCTGATGCACACAAATTCTGTATCAACACAGCTATAGCCTTCTAAAGCTTGGTATCTGTTTTAAAACATTATCATGGAATATTTCAACGCCTCCTAGTATGGTCTTATAGCAAAAGATAAAAAGATCTATTCAACTCTGACTCAAATGCAACTGAAGACAAAACGTCCATGAGCAAGATCACAACGGCAGCTCTCTGTATGTTTCTTATATATTTCTAAGTATTAGTGATACACCTATATAGACTGAGATTTTTCACAGATGAAGCAAGGAATTTTACTGTAATCTCATTATATAACATGAAACTTATGATTTTTTCCTAAAATTGTACACCAGGAAGCATGGTGGTGAGGACTGGTAGCTACATCAGCTTACTTTACTACCACCTTTCAGAGAGACGATTTCTTTTGTAATTACGTTCCAAAATTCTAATAAACAACTTGTAAGAATTTTGTATTTACTAAGGAAAATTCTATTTAAAAATGGAAATTTAGTGGCAAAAAAGACCTAATTTCTCTCCTGAAGGCTCATGACACTGGCAAAAGGGAGATTTTGAGAATATGAAAATTTTTCCTAGACACATTTTATACTAAAATCAGCAGCAGCCTTAAAAAACAAAAAAAAAGCAAAAAACCCATCCAAATACAGACCTCACAGTTTAATAATTAATTTCATCCTACTTTAACTGAAAATACACAACGTTACAAAAAATTTTACATAGCCAATGAGTATGAAAGAACCTAGAAGAATTCTCTATAATTACAGACTTTGCCTGTGCAAGCACAGTATCATGATTTTGTATTGCATATACTAAGTAGCATTGAAACAAAAATTTTATTGTAGTCCTGCCACACAAATTTTATAAAAATGACTGAGGTAAGCATCTTTGTAACTACCCACAATCTGCAGCAGTTTTGAAGAGGAAATGACTAGTGCTTTGAAAGATGTAAAATATATGTGCCTAAATTCTAAAAGACATACATATAAATCTTAGCAGGGAGGTTATTAAAACAATTCATACTTCAGTGAATTCCTACTTCTTACTTAAAAGACCTGTCAGACTGATATTTACCCATATCTACAACATAAAGCTGCCCACAATCAAAACAAACATCAGGGCTTTTGCTTTTTGAGTATGTCAGCTGCTTTCATTCTTCCTTACACCAAGAAGTTCCTAACATCAGTGGCTCAATAAGGACTCACCCAGTACAATAAAAATGTGACATTATCAAGACCTCATACCTCATGCTAAACACTAAAGACAAAAAGCCCACACCATATTAAAACATACAATTTATTTTAATATACGCAATTCTAATTGCTTGTGCTATTCTTCCGTAAACTGGCAACATGTACTTAAATTTTAACAGAAATTTATTTTTCATTATGTTTCCCTACTTTCACTTTATTACCCAGTTGAGTGCATATGAATCTGGAGTCATCTTCTTGGTATCAAGAAAGGAGCAGAGTTCAGGCTCATGGTACTGAAGCAACAGTCTAAATAGATGAAAGGGTCTTCCCTTCATAAAACAGTCCCTAAAAAGTAGCAATGAAAATAATAAAATTCCCTGTAATATTGCAGTTTTCAGACTTACAGTAGTAATTCTTTACTATCTGTGATAATGTAATTTCCTGCACATTGCTCTTTTAATTCACAGGGACTGATTATGAACTCAACTAGCCTCAAGAGTCAAAAAACCAACCAAATCAAACCAAGAAAAAAACACACTAAAACCCCACTAAACTAACAAGGCAGCAGAATGAAATACTGTCAATACTTCACAGATTATATAATACAGAAGTGTTTAAAACAGACTTAAATCTCAAAACAAGGCAAGCATGGTATCAATGGAGCAGAGATGCGCTGATCTACTATAAATTGCCTTTCTGTGTCTTTCATTCTCCCACTCAAGAGAAAAAAAAACCAGTCTACATCTCATTGAAACACCACCTAGATTCCTACAGAGAAGCTCAAATACCAGACACTCTGCAAGTCTTCTACACCTGAAAGCAAATGAGTTACGTGATCATAACACCACTACCCCCAAAGAGCTCACAGAGTATTTCAGAGCAGAAAAGGACATGAGCTGAGTCAAGTGACAGAACCAATAAATGCTTCCTGCCACAACAGCAAACATGCATTTTCCATATTTTGGGTGCATATCCATTAGCCAGGCTGGAATCACCTCTCCAGGCAACCAAAATAAGATGTTTAATTACAGACTATCCAGCCTTGCTGAAGTGTCATGGTGCTCCAACATACATAAAAATTTATTTTAGTGAGAGCACCTACATAACAGCATGAAAAGCTCAAATTCAGTATTTGTCGTTAAAAATATCTAGCAACTTAAAGAAAAATTATTTCAGTCCCACCTCAATAGAACATAAGGAAAATATCAAAATATTAACTACTTCTACTAAAGAGATTTTGAGACTTAATCAGTGCTTATGAACTACTGTTTCTGAAGGAATAGAAGTATTTTAGATCCCAAACATGCTAGGGAAGGGAACGAAAAACCACTTTTACATAACCTATGTGAATTAGTTAATAAAAAAATGTTTTTGATATTGCTTTAAAAGGTATATTGAGTCTAGATCAGTCACATGCTAACTCTTTGCAACCAACCCAATTAACTCTTCTTAAACCAACCCAATCATCTCCTGGATTTCAAACCAACAGGTACTGAAATTTATGATCATATGAAAGAATCTGACAACATGGCTACAAACAGTGCTACGCTAGCCAAAACCAACATGCACATCTTTCAGGGAATCCTTTTACTGCCAATAAAAATAGTATATATGGAAAAGAAAGAGTTTTACCTTGGAATGAATTTATTCATGATCGCATAGAAGCAGTTGTACAAATCACTGCGAGGCAAATGAAGGTGCACCAGAGGTTTGAGGAGATGTATCCAGCCAAGGCAAGAACTGTATTTAACATTGCGTGATTTACAATAAAAAGTAATAACTGACTCAATATCCAAAATTAATACTGACTTCTCTTCTTCTGGCACTGGCAACTGGTCTGAAATAGGCACAGTAATATAAACTGTGTTAAAGGCTTTTCAAAGAAATCGAATGAGATTATGTCATAGCACAATTGTACCAATAGGGACTGATCAGAGAAAAAAAACCAAGAAAACCAGACAAACAAAAAGCTGGCTATTTGGATTAAATTCTTATAGAAAGGCATTAAAAAAGGTATCAAAGTACAACCAATTTTATAAACCTAGTAGGATAAGACATTTAAATACTGCAATAACAGGATGAAAGAAGTTTGAGGTTTCCAGATCTATATGAAAGAAGGAGGTAGATTCTTTCAATGTACAGAAAGCTCCTCTTCTACTCCTATTTGATGTGCTTAGCACATAACTTAGGCTCAACTCTACAACAAAATTCATTTGAATTTCAACATAGATCGACCCACAATGTATACCTTCAATCCCTCAAAAGCTGATTGACAGGCAAATTTATCCAAATCAGAAGTTTGAGATCAGCTAGGCTTACAGACTTAAATTTTAGCATTAACTTATAAATCACATTTTTTTATGGCTAGGATGGGGGAAAGAGGTCTGTACACACTACATTAACATAGTGGCATTAAATTTCTAGGAAGCATCTTTCCCCCTCAGTTACAAGAAGACTGTGAGTCTCATTACTGTTAATAATTTCTTTTATTACAAAAGTCTTTAACACTTTCCCATCAAAGCCAGCAATATTTGTCACTTCTTTTCTCTACGTCTCAGAAAAACGAAACAGTACATAAAACTCACATGCCAACTGAGGATATACTTAAAGTTTGGAGACTACTTGCTTTGCTAAAACATTGAAATAGAGACACTTAATCCAAGAAAAAACTGAAGTCTCCGTATAACCTTCTTTCTGAAGTAACTATATATTTGTTCCCTTTATCAGTTTAAATCCTTACATATCACAAAATATTTGCCAATAAATACAAAAAGAGAACTATCAGCAACTGAAGTGCTTAATTTTGTATGCTATGAATATAATCAGGACATTTTGCATCTTCCTGAAGAGAGACTGTGATAAATAGGAGAGTGGAAATTCCTCCCCCATCTCTTTCCTTTACAGGACAGAGAGAAGGAAAATAAGTCCTACTAGATTTTAGGGCTAGAAAGTGTAGAACTGCATTTCAGAAAAAGTAAGTATGTATATACATGCAGAAACTCCATCCTCTTCCTTAACTTTCAATTGCACAAGAAGAAATAAAGTGATAGGTAATAAAATAGAAGAATTTCTTATTGAAATGGTGAGATGTATCCTGATTTATGAGTCAGCATTGATTCCATCAAGTGATCACTGATATCAATGCTGTTGCATCATGTCAGGGGTTTGACCAGTTCTGTGATGAGCTGCCAAGCAGATCCTGTGGCAGCTCCTTGAAGACATATCGAGTATTATTTCCTTTGTCCTGGCAGCACCTTGCTTGCAGAAACATAGCCTTTCATTTTCACAAAAAATGCTATTAAAAAGTATCTTTAGTTAAAAAAGTTTTTGAAGTCCAAAATGTTAAATATATTTCTTCTCTCAAATGTTATATGCATTTTTGTGCTAGAGCAGGTTTTCAGATGAAGAACCAGGCCCTTTACAATGAATAACTTGAAGGACATATACAAAAAATGTCTGCTTTAAAAGGTGGAACTCGGAAAACAATTACCCATTTTTTTCATCTCACAAAGCTTTCTGACTATGCAAACTATCAATTACAAGCTAATACTATAAACTCCCATAATGTCACCCCTGCCCAGAGTCTGTGTACAGGTAAGATACTATTGTTTTCTTTCTTACTGATTTTCATCTGCTCTTTCATCTTTCTCCTCAAAGCTTCCTCTGAAATATAAACATCATTCAGATCATTTAATTGAAATGAAGTCTTAAGACAATTGAGAATACAGAAGTTTTCAAACCGATGATCTAAATGTAATACAACTTACCAATTAGCTCTTGGCAATCTTTGTGAATTATACTCTGCTCAGGTAGGTCTAAGGAGCCATCCCAGGATGCTAGGCTGTCCCCCTTTCCCACAACATTAAGTGCAATCTGAAAACAAAAACAGAAAGCCCTCTAAACATTTTAGTGTCTTTTTGCAGATGTTCAATTACTGAACTCAGTAATTTAAAAAACCCAACTATTCTTAAACTGAATCAACATAGATGCATATTAGAATTCCAGTACTACATCTCTTCTGTAGAGATGCCTGGCAATTAAATCTTTTACCTCAAATGAAACACATCTTCAAGTATTTCCTGCTTCTTGATCTAAGCTCATATTTACCTTCCAGACTTTGGCCCTTAAATCAGCAGGCAATTGCCTTCCTTGAATGATGTTTCTCACAGTTTCAAGATCACAACCTCCTTCTTCTAGAGCGTCTGCAAGATCTTTTATCCTAAAATAATGAAATGTAATTTAAAAAATCAATTCTACTATTTTTCAATGTTTATGTAGACTGAAGGCTACTGTCAAGCAAATCCCACACATATGCAAAGGTACAAGACAACTTGGAAATTGCTAAAAAGAAATACTTGCAAAATATTATGCCTCTACTTTAAAGCTGCTTGTTCAACTTGTAATTCCATTCATCTTACATACAAGAAAAATGAAGTTTGCTTTTTTGTTTTCATTAAGTGACAAGGTTGCAAAATGTATAACAAAAATGCAAATTCAGTTGCAGTTTACAACTTGCAGCAACTTTCAATTTCAGCAAGTTTTCACACACACACACGCAAAGCAAACATTACACCTAAATTAGACGGTGGAGTTATTTTAAATAAAATATTAGATGTCCTAGAAAACAGAACACTTATTTCAAAGGTTTAGAACAGCCAGCTTTTAACCTCACATTTCCCTGAAATGGGAAAAGACCTTTGAGTCAAACTCAAATTTATTTAACTATACAGTTCTAGTATTTTAAGTGTGGACAAATGCATAAGTCTGAATTAAAACATACAAAAATGTTAAGAACACAGGGAGCAGCAAAATACACAAATTGACAAAAAAAACATTAATGATGATTGCTGTAGTAAGACAACAAAAGTTCACAAGCATTATAGATAAGAAGGAATTCAGCATTCAGGAATGATTACTTTACAATCTCTCTGATAGCTTCTGCAGACTGGCTCAATGTTTCCATGCTGTCAGTAATGGGAGAACCACATCTGATGATTTCAGGATTTCAATATCATGTAGCAGAGCAGTGGCAAAACAGGTTCACTGGAAAAATAGCAATGGCAGTGACACATAGGTCCTGTAGGCAAAACTCCCTTGCTATGTCCTCTTAACTCTTCTCTACTTGCTCTGACATCTGCCTTAAGAAAGGCTTTGCTTCAGATACCTGGTGAGTTAAACACACATCCGGGGGGTTTACAGCCAGAGCAAAACAAAGAGCATGATTGTTTCTCCAGGACAGATATTCATATGGGAAGATGCATTCCTGGTGAATAACACCAGGAATTTAGACTCTATTTATACACATGGAGTAACAGATGTTTAAGTCTTATCAGCAGAATTCTCAATTACTCCATGACTATGATGTAGTCAATTCAAATAGCCACAGAAAAAGAATGCCAGCTGTTGAACTCTTGTCTACTTTCATTTCCATATATCCCCTTGATATAGAAGTTCACAAATTTGGACTCCTGAAAATTTCAAACACACATTTCTGATTTTCTAAATAACATCCTTTAGGACAAAGAGATTAAAATCTCAGATCTCAGGATACCTCATACCTGCATATCTGCAGGTATGCAGATATTTAACTACCTTTACTCTAGACATCTCAAGTATTTACAGGTTTGAAGAGTAAGCTTTTTCCTTGCATTTTATCAGCCAGTTTCCTTGTCACTACTTTCTGGTTTTCATTTTAAATCATATTTCAAATATACACTGGGACACAACTCTATTTTCTTCAAGTAATTTTGCAAATCTGAATGAAAGAAAGCACAGATTACAAAGAGACTGGTTTGCCTTATTTTCTCACATATTTAGTATTATAAAAAAAATTCTCAACATCTGTTTTGTATAGGGCTAGAGGTTGCACAGGTTGTCAATTCCTTTCCCGAGACAGAAACTGAAGAGAAATGGAGGGAAAGCAGAATATGGAAACACACTTGCACTTCCATCACCTATCCTGTTGTCCAGTTGTCTACATAATGGTCAATGCCTCAAGAGTTAAACGAATGGATCAGTTAGCCTTGAATAAAAATGAAGTATTTCCAGGACATTTACACAAAGAGACCTCCTAGCTCAGCAGAACTGCATGAACTCTAAGATGATCTAGCTTCAACAGAAGCCAAAATCAAACATCAGCTGCAGAGAATGCGGTGCTCTTAGACACACTGCACGTTTCTGTGAACACTGTGTATGAAAAACAGACTAGAGAGCAACAGTCAGGCCTTGAACTACAGCACACAAAATACAACTAGTTGCTACAACTATATCCAAGTATAAAACAGGTATGTGGAAATGAAGGCAACAGCTGTGTACACGTTCCATTTCAAGCAGAAATTCTGTCACCCAAAGAAACTATTTTGAGAATAAAAAGTAATTTTTATTTGAAACAACACTTAAAACAACATCTACACTAATTACAGAATCACCTGGCAAAGAATGCTTCACAAACCCACAAGTACTAATTCTACCAGTTACTAGTATCCAGCATTCAAGAAGCTGTGCATGGGTTAACACCAACTTAAGTGTTATCTGCAAATGTGTGCTTCTGCTGCTTGACAATATATTACCATTTGCAAAAACTTCTTCCAAGTGCTGTCACCTCCACTATCTACACTGTAAAGATGAGAGGCAAATGCCAGTTTCACTACTTCATCTCACAAAGCAAGACATTGGCTTGCCCATCTGTCACATGAATAGATGTGATGCATTACCAACAAGGAGTTAAATGAAATAACAGCAGGGGGGGAAAATGCTTTGTTCTGCTGTGATTCAATCAGGTGCTCATTTTCTCTATCAACTGCAAGATTGCTCACAGGCTGTAAGTAAGGACTTTTCAAAGATAAAGTAAATTCTTTTCTAGTAAACTTTCTATTCAGGCTAACTTGCAAAGTACAAAACATGAAAGACTTTAACACATGTCCACTCACTGTGTTTTACCTTACTTCTGTCAGTTGTTCTATAAATAATCCAGTATACTGCTAACAATCTGGATCCTTGTCTTTCATGAGTGAAGAGCAGCTAGGAAGTCTTCTGCTCACATGGACAATTATTACACTTATTTTGAACAGAAAGCAGCACTTCTCCCTGTGGGCAAACTCCTGCAGACCTGAACAACTGTACTTTCTGCTCTGCCATGGCTTCACTGTCTGTTTCTAGGTGCCACTCAATATTTTGATTAGATGTATAGAATTCCAGCCTACACCCAAACCATGGCCTGAAAGATAAATTCCCACATGATATACTCCTCAAAATGTCATGATACAAAATGTTCCTATTAGTGTATTTGCAGTAAATTTCCATACTTACAGAAGGATCTCTTACATTCATGCCAGTCTGGTGACATATTATCATCAATAAGTAGGTATCTTCACAAATATTAAACAGGACCTTTTGTAACTTAAGATGTGTAAGCTGGTGGCAAGCAAAATTGATCAGCTGTAGGGAATTCAGCTTAAGCCACTTAGTAATTACTAAGTATTATTTATATATGACTGAGATACCTGGTAATAAGCACTCATAAATACTAGCGAAGGGATTAAAAGTGTGGGAATGTGAACAGCAGGGAAAAGAGAATAGTAAGTGATCAATAAACTACATCAAGAGTTAAGAATACTACAATCAATTTCATACATTTATAGAAGCTGTTACTACAGTTCCTACTTTTAATTCAGGATTTTCCAGACTACCAGGAAAAAGCCTCAACAAGAGCTGTATTGAATTGAAATTAATGAGTGTTTGTTCTCTATTGAAAACAGAAACAAACCCCTCACATTTGCTTCAAGATATCCATTGTATCCAGCACACCACTGAACCATCTTTTATTCTCCAATAGAATTTTGGAGAAAAACAATTCCCTGATATTTTTTCTTCAATTTCATGCTTAACTGGAAAGGACTTTTCCATTAAAGCACTAGGGGAAGAAATATTATGCCTCCAAGTACTAATTAGCAGATTGTGAGAATGGGAAAGATATATGGGAACTAAATTTGTCATCCTGTTGTCTTAGGCAGTTGCAGTGCATTTTGGGACCCATAAGATGAGTTATTCCAATGCAAAGTCAAATGCACAGGAACAATTCCATCTGTGGTTACGGTTATATTTAGTTACTTCAGGTTCTGATTTCCCAAGTACAGATCTTAAAAATTACTACTTGATCAAGTTTCCTGAAGTGTGAGTATTAAACAAACATCTGCAAAAAGGTTTTAGAAATTATTTTGTACGCATTAATGTTTGAAAATCTGAACAAGAAAAATAAGGTTCAAATCAGTGGTTTCCTTGATAAATAAGGCAAGAAAAATATATAACTTTCAATTACAAACATTTTAAGTAATAACAGGCCATCTTATTTGTGTCTATACAAAGTACTGACTAGATGTATTGCACCGACTGAAATTATGATTAAAATAAACAAGCAGGCAAAAAAATATTTTACAGCAGTTTGAAAGCAGCCTGCTTCCTTTGTGTTTCACAGCATTCTTAGCTTTAGACAGATATATCTTCCAGAACGAAATAGTGCTAGCAATTTCTCAAATTACCTTTTCAGTATATGCCAAATAGCTCAAAAGAAACATTTAGCAAACAAGGTCTATGATTTAAAAATGATATTGCTCATTTTTAAATCAAAAGCGATGATAACAACTTCCTGTATTTAGTGAAGAAAAAAAAATTACACTCTCTTCTTTCTCTATACATAAGTTTGGGGTGGTGGTGATGCTGGGTTTTCTTTTTAATTTTATTTTATTGTGCAGTGGCAAAGTTCCATGGTTTTTGTTGAGCAAAGCACCAAGCTGTCAGTACAGATGTTGAGGGGTTTAATTCATAATTAGTTTGTGACACTTTTCCTCCACCCAAATCACTTCTACTAGCACCGCATGACAAATTAACACAGGGAAAACAAACAAGAAATTTTACATTGGTGAGAACATCTGGATTCTACACATTCAAGGTGCTGCAACAGCCTCTGAACACAAGATTCCATCTGCCTTTTAATCCTCCTAAGGAAGTCAAGAGAGGACATGGATTCAGCACTGCCAGTTTTGCTCCCAGTAAAGCTTAGGCATACATATGTATCGCTATATGCATTACATGTTTGGGTACTTTTTAAAGTTGAAATCCTGTATATTTAAAATAAAGATAGTGTAGTAATTTACACCAAAAAGCTCTTTCAACAACTGCTCACAGCATTGAAATACGAATACAAGACAATGCTTTAAATCCATAAATGAAAAAGGAAATAGTTCACTAAAACTGGCTTTTAAACAAAAACCGAAACAGGAAAACAAGCCCAAAAAGCCATGTGAAGCTTCTAAGCAAGCAAAAAGGAATGCAAATTTGTCATTCACAGATCTAGTAACAGGATGCACTGTCACATATTAATGTAGCATTTAAGCATAAAAATCCTTAATTGTTCCCAGAAAGATTTAAGTCTGTTTTAACAAATGCCTTCAAGTTTGCATTTTCTAGTACCATCAGCATAGTTTACTATAGTTTTGAAGCTGCCAATCAGAATATCAACAATGCAGCCTGTGACCTGAAATGTGTCTGGAAACACACTTATCTTCATCCTCAACAGAAATTCTAGAGAAGTTTGTTGTGATCTGGGAGATAGCAACATTATTCCAATATTAGTAATGAAAGTCATCTAAGTATTTTTTCCAGACGTATTTGAGGTATGGTTCTTGTTCAATGTCCAGGGTTATATTTCAGTGTCAAGAGTGCACTGTCAGTGAGTCCATCCCTCGCTTTGTAATTATATGGCCCAAAAGTCAGGTCTTTATTTAGAAATAATGCTTATGCAACACTGTGCTTATAGAAAGAGCCTCATAAATGTTGAAGCTGTAACTAAAAGAAAAAAAAAAAACAAGAATAAAAAATGACACCAAATAACTTTCATTTTCTAGTTAATGATACTAAGAGGTGTATTTGTAGAACCAACCTAGACAAAGAAGAGGTTCCACCTACCCCTGTGTGTGTGTTTTGGCTTCTTTACAGTAAGATAACTAAGCACAAAGAAGGCTAGGCTCAGTCTGCAAGAAACTTTGAAATTGTCACATCAAATAGAGGCTAAAAGCAAAAACATCAGATTGGAAGTGATCATAAAAAGCAGGTCTGTAAAGTAACTGCTCGAAAAGCATATACGTGGAAAGGACAAAGAGCAATGGTGCGGCACAGAGCCATAGAAAGAAATCACATGCAACGCAAAAGCACAAAGACAAAAACATAGTGAAGACACAAATGGAGATGTTGGGTGCAATAAGAATAGCTTCAGTGTTTAAACATAATGTTTATTTAAGCCTTGGCAATCTTGAGTGAATACACATGCAACAAATACTAAAACCACACCACTGTTACCATCAAAATGATCCTATACACGCTCCAGAAATAGTCTCTATTCTTCTCCTGGAGGTTCAATGTAAAATCCATCATAAGTAAGAGCAGTGCTAAGGAAGGGTGGCGAGCAAAAACATTCAGAAAACGAGGCAGGACCCACTGCTGTCACCTGTTCCTGAGAGCAGGCACGCAGCTAAAGGGGAAGCTGAAACTGAACAAAGCAACTCCAGGCAGACTCCTGGAGCAGCTCATTAAAGCTGTCATTTTAAACTGGAGCGACCGGCTGGCTCCAGGCTGGGCACGGCCCTCGTTTCGTGTCTCGCCCGTGTTTTGACGGGCCCCCTCCTCTCTGGGGACCCGGAGCCGCCGAGCGCGGGCGGCGTTCGCGGGGAGC